>VYZQ01057682.1:1784-21997 GCA_013400655.1 Mystacornis crossleyi | reverse complement strand
GAACAGTTCAAAGAAAAAAAAAAAAAAAAAAGTGAAAAAATCCTTATCCCATAAAGATTCTGCATAGATACTTTATTCAACACTGGACAGTATTTCTAACAATGATCTCCAAAAAAAGCTAGAAAAAAATTGCAGACGACACAAGAATTGATGGAACCATATATAATGATAAAGAAAAAGTCAGTCCTGTAAAATCACTCAGAACAGGTGACAAAACGGGTTTTGCCTGAACTATGTGTTGTGATAGAGATAAGTGTAAGGTCAAACACTGAGGAATCAGGAACGTAAATCACAGTAGTAGGAAAGCAGTAAATCAAAAAGATGATAACCAGCTTCAGAATAAAGCAACTGGAAAGTGGATGATGGTGTGAGGCAAAGGTTAAGAGTAAAAACAGAGCTCCTAGCCAGATGAAGAGGAGAAAACCGAGAAGGAATAAGTTAGAAGAATCACATTAGAAGAATGCTTACATTGCTGTCTCCATACTGAAGACACTGGAAAGTACATAGAAAAAAGCTTAAGAAATAATTCAAAACTTGTTTTATATTGTGAGACCAAAAAAAAGAAAAAAGCATTTGTCCTTCAGGAGAGAATGCCTATTGTACATTTGATAGTAACCACCTACATGGTGCAGATAACCCTTTAAAACAATGTAGAGAAGGAAAAAGTCAAAGCAGCTGGAGTCAAATGTAATCAGATTCAGGTCAGGAATAAGACATATTACAGCTTCAAAGCAATTTTGTACTAGAACTTTTACTATGTATCTTTAAAAATGTGAATTTTGAGAACTCCAGGAACAGGTGTTTTCCTTTAGAAGTCTCCACTAAAACTAGGCTTTAAAAACTTAGGTAAATAGCAACAGGGCATGCACAGAGCACGGAACACATTAGGAACCAACCACACATCTGCAACTGGACAAGACTACACAGTCCCTGCTGCTGTTGGTACCACAGCTCACATGTCTCAAACCAGCTCAGTTACTCTCCACGTGTCTAAACTGCAGCAGAGGAATGGTGGCACAGTGGGCACCACTATGAGATGCTGCTAAGAGAAGATGGACAAACTGGGAAGTAAGAGCTGGGCAGCAAAAAGCTCAGGGCCACCACAGAAAGGCCCCCACCCCAAAACCCACTGAACCATCCTGCAGTACTGGCCTGCTTGGGGAAGCACGCCTTGATCTGTGACAGGGAGTAAGAACGTATCACAAAAGAGCCATAGAGCAAGAAATAGATATGAACTACATTTTACAAGATGAATATGGAATATAACATGTAAATGACTTAGAAAATAATGTTAAGAATAAAACAATTTGTGACTTCCGGTTCTAGAATGATGAATTCTCAACACTGGAAAAAAGTGACTTGATTGATCTGCACACATCTCAAGGTTGCTAGATCTCGTTCTAATAAATTAGCGCTTGGGCTTTTACATTATACCATTCGGGACAAGCTGATTATTTTTAGCACAATAATCTGTATCACATGTATTCCACAATAATACTTTTTGAACTACTCAGAGTGAAAGCTAGTATTATTCATCACTTGATTTCTTAAAACTTACATAATCAAAACAAGTCCTGTGGTTGGTGGTGGTTTTTCTGCTAGGGTTTGGTTTGTTGGGTTGTTTTTTTGTTTTTTTTTTTAATTTAATTTTCTTAAAATCATTAAAGATGGTTCCACTGTATTGGAAAACTCAATGAATTATAATCACCTCAATTGCATCGTCGTACATTTTCCTTGCCTCCGTGTCCGTCTTGTCTGACATAAGCCAGGCTTTCAATAAATATTCATAAAAACTGTCTCCCAGCCCGCCCACGGATGTGTGATCTGTAGAAGGGAAAGAGGGAAGAAAACAAAAAAAGGTTGAAGATGTTATGTAATAGCACCTTAAATTTTTTCAAAACATAAACTTATGTTTTTAAGGCTTACTGCTGTAGAATTATAAATATTTTTAGCCTGTTTAGCAGGACAAAGCTGCACTGCACTCTTTTCCCTCCGAACTTAGATCACAGGCATAGAACCTTCTGTATGCGTTCCCTATTTGTCATTGTGCACAGGCTATCCCTCATATCAAAAATGTACTTTGACCTCTGCTTTTAGTTCATTCCAAAGAACCTAACAGTTTTGCTGCTAGGATTTGGGGGGTTTAATTTTTGGGATTTTTTAGGGTATACGTAGGAAACCTCCTAAGACCTCTGTATCCAGGATGCAACCAGGTCACGTGTCTGGCTACAAACTGCCATGAACTACAGAGAATCCAATCTTTCCAGGAGATTTTTATTTCTAACACGGTAGTTACTCGACTCACTAACGAATTCCTCAAACTAAATGTTCTTATTGAAATTATTTTACTCAAAAGGGAAATAAACTGCCTTTGCAGGGTACAACACAAGCCCTGCTCTGTTCCACTGTGCCTGAGCAGCTATGCAGAGATGTGCCATGTGCCACACGATAAGGTGGCTTCACTATTAGAATCCACCAGCACATAAACTGAACCTCCTAACACACAGATTTTTTTTGTCCCCTTTTTTTTTCTGTTTTTTTTCAGAGTTTGCCTTTCAGAAAGTGTCAGTGCTATTATGTGCTGACAGACCACTTGAGAACTATCTATGTTTCTCTCTGGCTGAACTATCATACATCCTCACAAAAAGCCTACTGATGGGTCTGACAGCCTTGGAGCTCCTGTTCCAACCAGGGTAAGCACTCAGTACGCCCTTCATTCAAAAAGCAGCACTCTGTGAGATTTAGTAAGTGACTCCAACCAGAATACACATAACCTTTTCTTTCCTAATGTTACAGCCCTCAAAACAGTGGCACCAGAACAGCCGTAGACTCCTGCAGCTAGGCGAGGGAAGAAATGTTTAACACCAACACTGTCACAATGCCAGAAATTCACTGCCCTAAGCATGGCTGGTTGAGTCATGCAAGTACCCTTTTACTGGGGGAAGAAAAGATATGATAGTTCCTTTTACAAAATACCTCAAAAAAGTGGTATTATTCACAGTTCTTCTGGGATAAAGGTGTAAAAAAGAGAGGTTGAACTCTCCTTCTGTTCTTTTTTCCTCCAAGCACCACCCTACCACAGCATGTCTGCTTGCCTCTGAAGATGTGAGTAGGAGGTTAGAGCTGGTAGATGCTGCTATCCTAACTCTTCTAGCTGCCTCTTGGCTCCACTACTTAAAAATGGATTTCTAAACAAAGGAAGGAGCAAGTGGAGAGCCTGTAGCTTTCTCATTTAGTTTCAAGTTGTGAATCTGAAGCAAATTACTTCTTGCCCTTCTCTTATACCTCAGAATCTCCTTGACTGCCTTTTCACACCCAGTTACTCAGTGAGTTTTCATAAGCTTTCTCGCTCTGAGCTGTAAGAGGACATTCAGGTCATGAGTCTCTTACACAAACACAAGGGCTAGAAATTACTTCTTCAATGTACAATTACATTCTTAAGTAGACACAAGAAGCAAGGGTCTGTGGTTTTCAGGAAAAAAAAAAATTAAAAACCCACAAACTATCCCAAGACTTCAAAGCTACAACTCAAGCCAGCACAGCTCAGGGACTGACTTCACAAGAGACAGTTTAAAACTACTTCTGTTATGCTGCTGCCTCCTCCCAAGCTGAGCTCTGTCACTTGAGTCAGGGATGATCCTCAGCCACATTTCCTTGACAGGTGCACTCAGGTGCCAGCAAGGAAAGGCTGTTGAACCCTCAGCAGGGTTCGTCTTGTAGTAGCTCCAGCTGGGTTTGGGACAGGAAAGAGCAGGAAGATGAGTGGAAAAGGTTCAGAGAAACAGAGAAATTCACATTCCAGGTGTGTTTCAAAAGTCAGGTATCAGCAACATGTCCCATTTCACATCTACTTCTTCAGGCAGTCATTTGAGAACTGTTCTGTCAGCAGCTCCTCTCCTCCACATTGCTTCTCATCTTAGACAAGAGTATGAAGCATCAGGGGACACAGGACTCAGAGCCATCCCCTAGACAGCCTTTTTTGCACCTTCTTTGTGCAGAGAACAGGGCTGCTCAAGCCTCTCAGATTCAGATCCTCCTCCCAGCTCAGCAAGTAGAGAAGGACATGGTAAGAAACTAAGGCCTTTCAAGCGCCTTGCAACTCCCAGCAGCAGTGTTTTCCTTCTTTTTTGCACACCTCACTCCAGCTCCGACCTGCCAAGAGTTTTCAAGGCTCCTGTCTCACTAAGCAGTGGGCTACTCCACTCCCCAGCTGATGCCTTTCACAGCTGGAGCAGAGGGAGGACCTGTAGAAAAGGCAAACTGATCCTGTTCCTTCTCTTCAGCAGCAGGAAAGGAACATACGAAATATTTCTGGTGGGAGCATATGACAGTTCAAGGGAGCTGGCTGCATCGAGATACAGCAGTCTTTATATCCCTGTCCCCTTCCCATACACAAAAATAGCCAAAGAGGATGGAAGGGAAAAGGGATAGAAGTGAAAAGGAGGCCAATGCAGCGGCTGAACTGAGGTTTAAACGCAGCAAGTTTTCCAACTTCTGCAGCTGCACTAACTGCGCCCTGGCAAGGTCTTCAGGTTTTCTGCTAGTGTCTGAAGGTGTTGCTAAAGCAGAATTTGCTGCACTTTATAAGAACCATAAGTAGAAATGAACTATAAGTAAAAACACAGTTTGTGACAGATTGTGGGTCTTTGACAACTTGCTTTCACCTAGAGTGGAAATGCTAAAGAAATATTTTCCAAGATTCCTTAGCAAATATATAATTGGTGAAAACTGTAGATTTGGGTCATTGCATATCATTCTCTCCTAAAAAAAAAGCTCCCTACCCAAACTTATCAGAAGGTCCACGGTGGTTATCACTTTCTCCTGCTATTTAAACTATAGCTCAGATGGATTCAACGATTTCACTCAACTCAAAATGTTTTGCTCAGAAAAATGTTTCACACATAAAATATACTGGTATTTTGAAACTGGCCCTAACCTTACTTGTCAATCCAGAACAACATGTGATTTCAATAACTGAGCTTACAATAGCATCTTGGCACTGAGTACTTTCCTCAGTAAACAACTGAGAACGTAAGCATTAAGTTTAAATGTTTATAAGCATTTTGAAAATTTAAAAATGGATTTGTTTTTTCACATATTTGATCTACAAGAATCATTTAATTAGCTCTTTGTCACGTAAAGGTTTTTATTTTTATTTTTACAGTGAAATTCTGAAGTAGAATTCATTCCAGATTAAGACAAATATAGCAAAAAGAACAGAAGTATGATAGCACAACAAATGTGGCTGAAGCCACGTATTCTGTTCAATGTATACAATTTTAGAACATTTATTCCTTCAAATCAAGGCAAATTCAAGTATTTTCTTCATTCCCCATTTTTTCAAATGTAGGCCCAGATGACGGGGCAAACATAAAAGGATTCCAGTCAAGGATTGCTTTGGAAGTCTTTTTAAACTGAAAGACACAGTAGCTGCAGTTGGAAAGAATACCTTCAACTTTTGCAACCAAAAGCAATTACAAGAAACCCTGTATTATTTCTGGTTTGTCACACTTGAAAGCATATTGTGTGAAACCCTGTGCAGCTGGTCTGTTTGTAAGGATTCTTCTTGCCAAAAAGAGACAAATAAAAACTTAATAGAAAGACAATGATATTTCAAGTTCATAGCAACAGTTTTGCTCAGCTACCACAAAGGATTTACATTCTGTTAAATATTGGCATTTTTCTCCTTAATAAACAGCATCCAACTGTAAACAAAACACCTTCAATGAACAACAGCCAATCTCAGAGCAATACTTTGATGAGTTTTTAATGTATTGATAAAAGATCTACGCTTAGTCACATATTGTGTCTCAGCTAATATGCCAAAAAACAGATCTATCTCTTTCCCACAGACTGAGAGGGGGACCTCCTTTTAAAACCTCACACCATCATTATCTAATATTCCTAAAGGTAGTTTCACTCCAAATGATCTTACTGGTATCAGCAATTCACGAGCTCTCTGCTGACACAGTCTCCCCTGACAAGAAGCAGGACAGCACTAAACCACAGCAGCAGGAGCTCAGACAGGGCACACACAGCCTCACTGAACTGCCACTGGATCTCAGCCCCAGAGAGGAGGGAGAGTCTGCAGTGCTCTGGTGATTTGTTCTCTGTAAGTGAAATTGTTTCTTTACAAATCTGGGGAGACAAATAAACCGTTTTTTCCACAAACAGTTCTTCAAGGCGCAGGCAACAAGGTTCCCCCTCCTCAATGACAGGTGAGGCACTGAGATGGACCTGGCTGTTCTTTCTCTCCAGGACTAATTTTTAGGGTCGGCAGCAGATAACAGGGATACTATGCAATCACACAGCTCATTCTCATTTCTCTTACCCAGACCTACCTAATATCTGTAAATAACTTCCTCCACAGCAAGCCAGCTGCCACATGAATGGCAGTGGTTCCCAAGAATATGGTTATGGCCACAGACTGCAAGTTATCAACATGTGCCACTTCCTTTTGTTTACAGGGTAAGTTTGGTTCAGTGAGCAACAGCATGTTTCCCACAACAACTGAAAGCCCCCTAAAGATAACATTAATAATGAAGCCTGTTCTAATGAAGGTCTACCTGCTCTCCAGAGCAAACTTAAGATGTGCAAATTATTTTTAAGCAGATGGCTTTAAGTAGTTAACAGCAGCTTAATGAGGCAAATTAAAAACAGCTCATGATTTGCTAAACCCTCTCTGCTTTGTGCCTTAATTGTTCAATTGTCATTTCTTGGCAAGGAGCAAGAATAAAGAAAGAAACCAGGCATTGTTTTAAAGGCAGCACGACACGCCAGGACTGATGCTGTAGTCCCAACACCTGAGGTGAGGCTTCCTGCTAGCCAGGAACAGACTGGGAGCGAGCCACTGCCGCTCCCTGACCCCAGGGCACATCCGCCCTCGGCAGACAGCATCCGCATCGCTTACTGCACACGGAATAAGAAAGATGAAATACAATACTGAGCAGAAGTATGTTTAGCATGCACAGGCTGCCCTGCTGCAAAGCAAGACGGTGAGATAACACGGGAGCAGTGCATAAGCACAAGCAGGTGGAGATGAGGATCGACTATGCCCACAGTATATTTAATTCACAAACTGCAACTACAATACTGATTCAGTGTTTTAAACTAGAAACAGAGAGAGAACATCTAAGCAAAAAATTAGTAATTTGGTTATTTGTAAATTCGAATCTCAGAACTGTAATCGTCACTTATGACTTTAAAATAAAGCAGAACTCGCTAAAACCTGTGCTATACTCAGTACACTGGAAATGCCAAGATTAAAAAAAAAATCACTGATTCATTTCGACCAAGAGTAGTAGTACAGAACTACTTTGCAACAAAAGAAGGAAGCAATAAAAAGGGAGGCTGATCTTCCTCAAGGATCGCAAACTGACAAAGTGCTATTGTAATACGTCAGAGAAGGAGTTCAAGAGTGGAAAAGTTAAAGTGACCAGGAGGGGGTAGCAAAGTGATTAAGCTAATATTAACTTTCATTAAGAAACCCACACACCCCATCACCATTAGTTGTTCTGGCCTACACCAAACAGGCCTTACAATGCAGGAGCCCTCTTTCTCTGCGCAGGAAAGTTTCAAAGAATTGTTTTTCTGTTTGTCTTCAGACTGGCTCTGATTAAATTTCAGCTCGATCTTTACTTCATGTAGTTGGGCTTACTGCTCCTCAGCTCCTCTAAATAGGTGCAAGCTCCCCTTCTAATCCTTTAATCCAGAAAGCTGAGGCCCTGGAAATTGCAGCTGCTGCAATTCACAGCAGAAATTCAACCTGAGGATGTCATAAGCCATAGTGGTTGGCTTAAAAGGGCAAACACTTGTAAATTAACTGCAGCGGAGGCAGCCCTAATAAAAGGAGGTGGAAGTGCAAGTTTTAGTCAAATATAAACTATTTATCACTAAGGAACACGTTACCAGCATGAGAATTTTTCTGAAAACATGCAGGGTCTCACATAACAGAACTATATCCGAAGAATGTAAGTCACGCATTTTTCAGTTGAGAGGAAGCTGAACAGACACCGCTTCCCATTCCACAGCCTCGTGCCACAACAGAACCAAGCGACACGAAACTCCTCGCTCAGCCCTCCCAGCCGGGGGTGCGTGATTGCGCCTGCTCAGCACGCCCAGCTCGGGAGAGTGGAGCAGCTGAACTCTAAATACTCCAGATGAAGAAACTAAATGTGAACATTTTAACAAGGCTTGGAAAAATCTGGATGGTTCTTGAGTTCCTTAACCGTACTCTTTGGAAAAAACAAACTTTAATCTGAGTAGAATCGCGTTCCATTTCTAGTTTCATTTAGAGATGGCTAAAGCATTTTTGTCAAAGTTGTTTACAGAAATCCCAAGAAAACAGTTTGAGGCAGACAGAATATCCCAGTTGGAAGAACTGGAGTCTGACAGCTACAAGAAACTGAAAACACAACCACTTAATGGAAAATATTAAGCAATCTTAATTATAAGTGCTACCAGTTTCTCATATAATAAAATTAAGCAAAATGACTTCCTAGAACTGTAAGGACTATCAAACCAAAGATTAAAAATGGTTAAACTTTCACAATTCAAGTGTATCCAAAGACAACAGAAATACTTTGAAACAGACCAGCAAGTATAACTAGCTAACTAATAGACATATTTAGGTAACTAATGTTCTCAGAATCAAAACACTTCTTCCGACTGAATGCAATTTATGATTCAGTAATGTCAAAGGAGTATCCTAATTTGGTATCTTACAACAGACTGCACTTTCACTCTCAGGAATTCACAGCTGGAACAAATATTTTCTTTTCTTTTTTAATTCAAGCCTTCCTTAAACATCAAAACATTCCAGCTATTATTTATAATTCCGGAAAGATTTAGGTCATCTCTCAGAAGACATGTTCAGGAATTAAATACCAATCAACTAAATACATCAAGTCCACATACTAAAATTAGAAACACATTAAATCCTTATGTCGGTGTGTTTACTGAGAAGTGGCCTTTTATCACCTGAAGCTGTCTTTTCAAGATTATTACACTCACCCACTGAGCCACCCAAATGAAGCACACCTGCCTCTCAGCCAAGTTTGAAGTCACTGTAAATCCCAACTGTGTGGGCAGCTTTAACGAAGCTGCTGGGATTTGCAGTGGATTGATGGGAAGTCATGTGCATGTTTGTCTCTGATGACTTTTTTTTTTTACTTGACAAGGTGGCTGTGAAAAGCAGCTAAAAGGGGTAACACCACCTGCTGCAAACAATACTGCTGTAGATATGTGCCCACAACCCAGAGTCCCTTTTGAATAAGAGTTCGTACATAGGGGGATTGATGAGCTCTTAAGGTCATTTCACCTTTTAGTTTATTCACCTTAATCTTCCTTGAAGAGCTCAATTCTCTTGAAGATTTAAAACAAGAACATGGGAGAGGGAAACCTTTATTAGATTAAACCTAGTCCAACAGTCATCTGTACAAAATCAGCTGGCAAACCCACTGTCAACAACTTCACTCCCTCCCTTCAAGTTGTATCAAGACATGGCAGTTTATATATTTACACATGTATGCGTGTATATGCATCCCACATGGAAGCTGACAGTCAAAAGTGATTCCAAGAAGCAAGGAAAGACTCACCCTGTTTTTAGGGTATACTTGGATTACACCACATGCAATACAAATCCAGGCTATTCTGTTTCTTTCTCCTAAACTTCAGTCTACGTATCTCTTATTTTTCTTCTCATGACATATGCCTGAAATGGCACACGCAGCCACCTGAAGTTTTGATCACTCTGTAAGTGCTGGGAAATTGCGGTGATTGTAAGACTTGTTCAGTCCATGCTCTGTGACTGAGACTGAGCTACCACACCATACGTGGACTGCACTCATCACCACCCCTCTCCTACTTTTGACCATATAGGTCATATGGGACCATATCTGCAAGATCACACAGATCTCCAAGTCAAGATGGTATTTTAGCTTGCTGCTACAAGGACAGTCAAGCTCCCAGTGGAACTTCAGGATTAAAAGAAGCCATTGGTAAAATACATTCAGTGTTCACTGAACAGAACTACAGACCCTCTCTTCTCAATGTCACCAAACTGGAAAGGTTTCTCATGTGACCATCAGCAGGTATATCTCCATGTAGAACTCAGAATATGAAGTCTCACATACTGAAGACAGAATGAGAAGAAATAGATGTCAGATGTGACAATAGATGTGTCGTCCAAATTTACCAGTCATCTAGAGAGTACTGATAGAAACACTTAGGTGCACAGGCTCCCACAAGTGATAGAGAAGGAATAAAATAAAAACAAGAAAGTTTAATAAGTCTGTAACAAGTTTGTAACTGGACTTTGATAGGCTTCCCTTTCATAAGAAACTAGTAAGTCAAGAATGGTTCCAAAATGCAGCCTTAGGCATATAATTATCAAAGAAATAATGAGATTCTGCAGGAAATCAAACTCTAAAAACGCACAGAGCATGTATCAAAGGATAACTTTTTATTCCCCAGTCATTTTAAGTGAATGTCTTCAAATCAATGTAAACTCAAAAATATCAGGTGGTACCCTAAACATGTCAGATTTCTTTAATATAGATGAATTTACTCAATTCACAGCGAGAAAAATAAATCGAAAAGCTGCTGTGGGACAAATTATAAATTCTAGATATTGATGCACTCCCCACCGAGATCATGCTCTAAAAGTATAGCTTGGTGGTACATAAAAATGAAATACTCATCTCTTTGCCCAGCAACATATGCAAGCATTCTCAAAACCCAGTTATAACATATCCAAATCCTTTCTTCAGGAATTATTTATAGACACTCCTTTTCAAATGCATAATTCATATACTGGTTTAACCTTCCAATAACACTAGAATCTTTAACACACTAAACAAAGCTTTTATTTGTTCACCTTTTTCAGCATCTTGCTCAGCGGACCAGCAAAACGTCTTAACCTTGTAGCTTTATAAAAGCGTGTTCCCTGTAATGCACAGTTCTGTTGCATTTCATTAAAATAAAGTTTTAACAGATTATCTTGCTCTTGGCTTCTAATGAATAAACAAATTTGAATGCAGCTTTTTCTTGGAACACAGCTAATTTCATTTGTACAAGGTTGTAAAGCAAAAGGGCAAGGGGAATTCCCCAGTAGAGATTATACAGATTATTTTCTATTCAAAACACATGCATGTTCCTAAGGACAGAACAACACAAAATAAATTGGAGAGTAAAATGAGGGACACCTGCCAATAAAGGAAAAAAAATTAAACTGCAAAGAACCACCCCTACCTCCTCATCTGCAACAGCATGCCTGCTGCTGGAAGTCAAGAAATAATGTTGTAATTTTATTTGTTCATAATGTAATAAACTGAAAGCAGATTTCAAACAGAAAAACCTATGTAAATAAACGCTTACACCAATGTCCAAACTATCACATAGATCACATATCTCCAGTTCTATAAATGCTGTTCCAAACACGAATTAAAAAAAGAAATTTACTTGCTAAATCAAGTAACTCTGCAAAAATGCAGTCAGGTTGGGAACTACTCTAAAAGCGCTTTTACAATATGCAATTATTTCAAGTCTGCACCATTTCTATTTGAGAGAAAAATCTCTTCCTTATGCTGAAGGGGAAAAATAACCATCTGTGAGTTAAAGTATTAGAAATTATTATTCTCAAGTCCAATTAGAAAGTAGCTATCTGATGAGTTTTGGAAAATACTTTGGAATATACAGGCTTACTTGACCCAATTCCCTTTGTTTCCTTTTAGGCTATGGATGTTTTGCCAGAACTTGACATTATATTTCACAGTTATATTTTTCCTGACTCATGGTACTGCTAGGTACAGGTACTAATAGACATAAGTTAAGATACTCCTTGTTCTAAGCAAGGCACGTAGTAAATAAATAAGGGTAGGAGAGACAATGCAAAGTATCTTCATAGTTAAAGGAGATTATGAGCAGTTTCAGATGGCAAAGACAGCTTTTCCAATACCAGCATCTTTTCACTGTCTCTAACTACACTCTCAACCTGTTAATTTATGCTACAATTATATTTTTATCTGAAATATTTATCTGCTGTATTTCTTTAATCTTTTGAAACATTACTACATTCTTCAGTATGATTCCCTTCACCTTGCAATCTGCAAGGGTTTTCATCTCCCAGAGGCAGGTGTAAAGACAGAAAAGGTTTCTTGCTTAATTTTAAAAATGAAAGGCCCAATAACTGATAAATAAATCAGTATCTGGATTTCTATCTCTGTTGCACCCTTGAAAGCTCACATTCAAGAGAGCCACTCTCCCTGTGGATCAGACAGAGCTCACACTGTCAGGGCAATACCCTTCAGCTGACACGCTGATTATTCTCAGTGTTCGCATTTTCACACGGGGGATACGCACAATGTGACGGCACCTTCTTCATCCAAAAGGGTCTGCAGATCACAGGGGCTGGTAGAGCTGGATGGCCGAGCTCAGGGGCTGATGGTGGGTCACAGGGCCCTAGGTTTAGGTGCCAGTAACTGAAAACACCCGTGTGTGTTTGTTTCTCCCAGTGAATTTAATCCTGAGTGCACGTGTAGCTCCTTAGCAAACTCCCAACTGGACAGCAGGAGACCCGCATCAGAAACGACCCAAGCTCTGTGCTGATGGCTGCCTAAGGGGTCCAGGGTGCAAGCACAGGTACCAGACACACTGAGAGCCTTTGCTAATATTTGAAGGGTCCATGAGCACGAGGACACTTGTGAAGGGTGCGAGCCCACGCATCTATTTGACAGTGAACATAAGGAGGAGGATCAAAACCTGGCTACCTGTGGGCATGCTGCAGGTGAGTTGTGGCAGAACTGCGTGGGGGTGCTGCAAAGGCAGGGCTGGCAGTGGCTGTCTGTGTGGGCAGCTGCAGCAGTGCCCTCAAAGCACGTGTGCACCTCGCTGGAGTATGTCCTGAGCCTCGCCACGGCCAAACTGCAAACAGGAACTTCAGCAGTCACATCCATCAGACAGCGATGGAGAGACCTGGACCCGGCTGGGCTTCGAGAGCTGGGAAGGAGGAATCCCCAGGTCTTGGAGTCTACTGGGTGCAGTGGTTTTCTAACCATCTTTAACCGTGTTACATACAGTTACATCAAATTTATTTTCACTTTTTCTTTAAATTCTGAAAAATAAATATAGACAGATGGTGGTATGTATTTGATATAACACCATATCACAAATGAAAATAGATAGGATGTATTGCTCATGGTTTGTCTATTACCTGCAAGAGTTTAAATTAAGCAGTTTGGTTAATTACTTAGCTCAGCCCAAGGGCATTAGCCTAAAACTAGCTGTACGGGCAGGCATAAAAAACCTGGAATATTCACCCAGTATTTCCACTGATTTAATGACAGTAATTTAATTTTTTTCCCCGTGTTTGGAAATGGCAGCATTTTAAAAGAAGCGTAAATCTAACACAAATAAATTACATCCAGAGAAGCCTTCACCAAGTAGTATTTTAAAATTAAAAAATGATTGGTTTAATTTAAGCAGTTATTGTTGAAAATTAAAGACCACCTGAAGAAAATGCAATATGCACATCCATACAGGTATCTGCTCAGGTTTATTTGAAGGCCAGTCTCCAGTGCAAGCAACCAGGAAATAGAGGATGTAAGTTTCTCCTATTCAGGCACCTGCGTCGTGCCTCTACCTACTCTGTAGTAACAGGTGCAGGAAGCTGCAAGAAAGTGAGAACATCGCCAGAAGGTGCTAAGATAGCGTGTGTAACCTGCTGGATACCTGTGTGAATCTTCTTACTGTCTTTAAAGGAGAGCTATCACTTTGACATGGAAGACACCATTTAAATTTAGTGCCTTTCACACTCCTATCACACGTGATCAATATCACATTGTCAGTGAGTCCTTGTAAAGAGGGTGACAGAGTGTCCCCCACTGGGCTTTTAACTTCAGCTACTTGCAAGGCTGACTGAGGGGCTTGTTTCCTGTAAGGAGACATGAATAAAGCACCAGAGAACAGACTGCAGCCTGAATGTTCATCACATCAGCATTCAATAGTGACAATTCGGTGTCTGCTGCTACGTTCCTAATAGCAGTGCTCTGCTCATGCACTGTAAATTCACATGCTAGCTTACTTCACAGCAACTTGTTAATGTGCCCACATATCACTAAGGTGTAATAAACACATAAGATTTACGCAGAATGACATTTCTACTTATTTTCTTGCATATGGAAGCCATATTTAGCCTAAACCCCAACTTTAGTTAAACTGACAACTCTGTTAGTAACCAATCCAGGTAACTCCATAGGTAGCCCAAGAGCAGGAAACGAGATTTGAAGCCAAGAGTAATTAGAGTTCTCCTTCAGTAACATTATTGCTTGCAAGAGATGTTGGAACCAGAAGAAATTCAGTAGTTTTTTTCTCAGTGTTGGAAAGTAAAAACGAAGAACGCCCAATTTACAGAAATGTAACAAAGTGAGTGGCGTGCCCTGACTGCAATACCACGCAGATTTGGCATTTCTTTTGTTATTGCTCTTCTAGTTGGTATTCTCATCTAACATGTTTGCAAATGCAAATTAAATTTTCTCAACGTATTTTAATTTTTTAAGACATCATTTTTCTTCAGTACAAATCAATTTCCATAATTCTGAAATCCCTGCTTTTAATCACCTTTCTGTTGTATCTGCTTAGAAGGCTTCTCTAGAAAGCATTGTTACTGCTTTTGAAAATAATCTAATTCAAAATTCTGATGCTCACACCAAACCAACCACTCACCATGTGTAAACACAAAACTAACAAAGTCAACTGAAGGTTAATGTGAGAGGTTAGAAAATGCTTCCTGCCAGCTATTTTCCTTTCAGTCTTACAGAAACTGAAACCCCAAAGCAGAAGTATTGTAAATAAGTTGTTCCTACTGGACATCACCTTAGCCCATCAATAAAAATGGAATCTGTCAACATTCCTGTGGGCATTACAGCTCTGCCTTCTAGCAAATGCCCCAGTGAGCTGACAAATCCTGAGCTGAACCCATGCAAAAGCTGTCTGTCATGACCCCCATGCTGTAATAATCCTTGCACATTATAAGCTTAAACCCAAATATTTAGCCATCATTTTCCTCTTCCTGGGTATAATGAACCCCCTTGCTGCTACACAGCATTAAGTGTCCAGTAGTATTACAAAGCATTTGCACTGGAAAGGATGGGGATTTAGCAATGACCAGGAAGCCATTCACCCAGCAGTTTCTAGGACTGGGGTTTACAGCATTCAAGTGGAAAGAAATGATAGGATGAAGCAGTAGTCCCTGCTCAGTCCTGCCTGCTATGGCTTCAGACCCTGGCTGCTGCTGCTTCCTGAGGCAGGCAGAAAAAGAAAGGGTAATCTGTCACCAGAACCCTTCTTCAAGGGCTATGTCAAGTGCATTAAATGCAAATGAAAATTTATATTAATTAAATTGTAATCACTTCAAAGACACGGCTATAGATTAATGCCACACTGACATAATGATTTGACTCATCTCTACAACTTGTTAAGAACCTGGGAGCAATGGTCACATCCTTCTTGATGAAATCATTATGACTAATTGACTGGTAAGTTACTTCACTGATTAGAACTTTTCAGGCATTTGTAACAGAAACATTGACCGGTTTGAACGAAAACGCCTTTGTAAGCTCCAGCAGAAGAACAAGCAAAAAAGGATGGTCTGCGTGTCTGAGGGCAGTGTCCCCAGCACATCATTCCCAGCAGGGAAACTGCACAACATGCTATTTATACTGAGATCAAAAGGCCTGCACTCTGATAAATCAAACCCCAGCAGAAATGACTCACTGAACCCTGCATCCTCACATCACAAGGATGTCGACAAGGTTGCAGCATATCGCATACACCACTCACCTTCTCCTAACCCAAGAAGAGCACAGACCACATTTTGAGCATACATTTAAACGAGGCAAACCAGACAAGACACAGCAACATGGCCTAACGTCTATGGAAGCTACGACAGAAATGTTCGGAGGCACAGAAAAACCCCAAAACAATTGCTTATCCCCAAAAGGCCTGAAAGATCTTTATAAAAGCTAGCTCATCACCATCCAAGAACCCTGGACACGCAAAGAGGATTGGGGGGTACATTTAACCAAATGTAAATGTAAAAGTACGTTTAATCAAAAATGTACCTTTGGCTGAAACCCACAAAATTAAGGTGTGCCTAGGCTCCTTGTGCAAACAGCTCTGAGAGGGTATCAAAATACTCTATCAAGTAACAAGGTAGAAGGTATCAAGAATTTTCCACAAGGTTCTTTTTGCAAGTAGAGATCGATCTAGTTTACAGCCCTATGGGGCCACACCAAAGCCACAGAAAATGATGCTTGTCTTTTTTTCCATGATCTTTCAACAGGAATTTCCTTTAAATATTCAAGTTTACCTATAAGCTTGTTAGAACAAAATTAAACAAAACAGCAGCACTTCCAGAAGGGTACAATTTTTCTTTTATTCAAATCATGTACACTTTTTCTTTTAAAAAAATAAATTAAAAGGCAAAGACAAAATATAACTGCTGAGAAAACTTGACCTCAATGAATTCTCCCATTACGTATTTTGTCTAATACTAAGAATCAACTGGTAGTAATAGCATTAATTGCTCTGACTGCTAAGCTTACATCCCCACTGATGTTTTTTTTTACTTTGAATAAAGGTACTCACCACTAGAATGAAAGATACAGAAACAAAAAATAAATCCACCATTAGAAAGCTGCTATATTGCAGCTATATCCCATAGTTCTTCAGCAGTGCATTTAGGTATGTATTTATGCCAATTGATGTTATCTATTTCACACCCCTCGTGACTTAGTTGGAATACTGTACAGATTAACAAAAAACCTAATTAGAATTGAACCCAAAAAAGTCTGAGGAGAGAAAAAATTGTTGCAAGAAAGAAAAAAAAAAAAGAAAGAAAAGTAATACTAGAAAGGTCAGAGTGAAGAGTTACTTGTATCTAGGCAAATAAAATGTTCTGAAATAATGCTCAGAAACTATCTGCAGAAAGTACTTTCTGCAAGATAAGATGCATCAAACTAAAGGTCACAGCAAAGATGAAAAGGGCAGCTTTCTCAGAAGCTGAAAAAAGAAAAGTTATGCTTTGATACTCTTTCCATTGTCTCAGTCTTTCCAGTACAAAAGTATACAACCAGCCAAATACAATGCTCTTTGAAGTTACCTTCTGAGGAGAACATAAAAGCCTTGCCTGCCCTTAATACCAACCATGGGACTCAAGGCAGTAACAATGTAGGGGACTTAGACACCAGTCCTCTAGTGAATTGGGATGTTGTGCGTGAAGGCATCAGCCTTACTCAACTCATTTATGAGTACCAGGACACAATCTCTGCAAGGCAGAAAGAAATTCCTGCCTGAGCCTCAGCTATTCCATCTCATCTGTCCAGTGTTTCAGACCACGTGCTCCTTTACTGCAGTTCTTAAATTTTTGCAATAGATTCAATGAAGAGTGATCTACCAGGGATACAACATAGACATGTTCTCATAATTCCAGGTTTGTGAAAGGAAATGGAAAATTACGGATTCCTGCTATCTAGTCCCCAAAAAATCAGTATTAGGTTTACAAATGCTCGTTTGTCCTAGCTTCAGCCAGGACAGGGTTAATTTTTTACAGTAGCTGGGAGGGGCCATGGCCAGACCCTAATGTTATTCAACACCACCTCAGGTCATTGCCAGGGGCACGGAAAACTACTCTTCTCTCAGGAAAAGGGCGTCGAGTCTGGTCAGGGAGAAGAAAATGGTTGGGAAGAACAGGTCTTCTTCGTAAATCTTTGTTTTATACGTTTTGTTATTAATATTGTTGCTGTTACTGTTCATTTTCTTATCTCATTGCTGTTTCTGCCTGTGGTCTCTAAACACACTTCTAAAAATGTAAGCATGAGTTGTTACCTTCAATAGACAATGGCACTTGCCACAACCTCACGCAATGGTATTCAACATGCTCCTGACACCCAAACAGGGTAGCCCAGACCAAGCAAGGAGTCAGGGATATGTGCAGGTAGCTACAATTCAGCTCTGAAGTTGAGCAAGGTCGTAAATGTTCCATGGAGCCTGTCTGAGGTGCAACAAAGCTATTGTCACCCCACTACAGCCTGATAAAATNGTGATAAAACCAAGACCAGCAGATGGGTAAGAACTAAAAAAAAAAAAAAAAAAAAGAAAAAAAGAAAAAATTGTTTCAAAGCAACAATATAAACTTGTCTTTTGAATAAATAATACCTGAAAATTTTATTTGCATATTTTCTTATTTTTGCATGTGTTGTTAAACGTAAATTTATCAGAAGAATTTGTCCCATCAATCCATTTGCCCATCTCAGATGGTGTCATGATTCACTCAAAGAGATAAGATGCTTTGGAGAGAATTTTGGCTTTAAAGATGGGATTAGACAAGTATTTCACAATGACTGCAATGACAGCTGTATTCATCTCCCTCACATACCAGATTTAAAGTCAGAAGCAGATTCTCAGTTTGCAAGTCAGAATGTGTTCTGCTGGATATTTACAGCCAACCACTGAAATCCCCAAAACCTATCAGTGATGTCAAACAGGACAGAAATAGATCATCTCAGTTGTTTTTCCTAAATAGGCTTGCATTTATAAAAGAAATAGAAACCTTGAAGAAAAAAATTCTCTTTTATCACTGCCACTATCAAAGCACAAAACCACTCAANAACATAGACATGTTCTCATAATTCCAGGTTTGTGAAAGGAAATGGAAAATTACGGATTCCTGCTATCTAGTCCCCAAAAAATCAGTATTAGGTTTACAAATGCTCGTTTGTCCTAGCTTCAGCCAGGACAGGGTTAATTTTTTACAGTAGCTGGGAGGGGCCATGGCCAGACCCTAATGTTATTCAACACCACCTCAGGTCATTGCCAGGGGCACGGAAAACTACTCTTCTCTCAGGAAAAGGGCGTCGAGTCTGGTCAGGGAGAAGAAAATGGTTGGGAAGAACAGGTCTTCTTCGTAAATCTTTGTTTTATACGTTTTGTTATTAATATTGTTGCTGTTACTGTTCATTTTCTTATCTCATTGCTGTTTTCAGTAAATTGTTCTTATCTCAGTGAGTGATCTTTGCCTTTTGTGCTTCCAGCAGGAGGCAGTGAGGGGGAGACAGCAGCAGAGGGGTTTCAGTGGAATTACTAAATTGTAGACTATCATCCTAAGGCACAACATTGTTGCACAGGGAAAATAGAAGAAATACTCTTAGAACGTCTTAGTTTGCTCAAAACCCCCACCCCCAAAGCCAATCACCAAATTCCAGGAAATGAATTTATGACTCACGAGCAGCATAGAAAAATTAAAGGCTCTATAAATTTGTATTTCTTTTTATCCTCAGAACTTAGGTCTCAGTTAGTAATCCTAAACTTGAGTCCCAAATGTATTATCTTGAAAAATCCATTTAATAGTATGTTTGAGCTCCACCAAACTTCCGCAAAGTTAAACTTTTCACTGTATGTTTATTTTTAGTGATGAGGAGTATTTTATTCCCGAGTGATACTAATTCTGTGCATTGTTACNTTTTTTTTTCCACATCGATAAGGAGGTTCATCATGCCATTTCACATGCCACTAAGTAGATGAATTATGTTTGTAGATGTCAATGCCTAACACAATTTAACCACCACAAACATGCATTAACTTACAGCAATGCACGTCACCTTACAATAATCCACTTACCAGATGGTTCACAGAACAAAACCAGGAACAGAATCAAAATGAGGAAATACTTTCAGCCTTACTCTTTATTACTGAAGATTTTATTGACTGATAAACATAAAGATAGGCATCAGATTAAGCAGGAACCCGTTTTCAGAAAAGTACCCTAAAAAGTGAGCTCTGTGACTTCAGACAGCGAGAGGCAAAGATTCGTTTCAGGAGATCTCAAGTTCAAGCAATCCTTCTGTGTTCTGTGTTTTCAAGCAATGCTGTTTGTGCCCTACAGAATAAACTTTCTAATCTCCAACTCAGCAATAAAGTAAGAAGTAGACTTCTAATTAGGAATTAATAAAATAAGAATACTTACGCTGACCCCACCGGCCTGTTCTTGGATTCAAATAATTTGGATAAAGTCCATTAGGACGATCCATTTTTTGAAGTAACTTCCGAATGTGCATGACCTAAATTAAATCAAGAATCAGGTTCACCGCTAACAACGTTCATCCGCCCTCTGTACACAGTTAAATCTAATCTTTTTTATTTTTCTTTCATTTTTAGTA
>VYZQ01057679.1:0-14093 GCA_013400655.1 Mystacornis crossleyi | reverse complement strand
TTTATCCTCTTCATCTCTCATTTGGAAATGCATAGAATGGGAAGGAGAATGACACCTGATCACCTGCATTGTTTCTTTTTTGAAAAAGTAAAGAAATAGTGCTAAGGAGAAGGAATAACCTGTGAACTGAGCTCATACAGCTGGCCTAAACATATCTAAAAGTCAGTAAATGTCATGTTCCACTTGTGTGGGTTTTTATTACTAGGTGTTCTCTGTCTTGGAATTAAATGTGTGTTTTGTGAAGCCAGGATTAGTATTTATACTGCTTATTGAACAGACTGAAAAGAAGGGTTTCTCATTCCTTCAAGGGTCCCTGGTTTCTCCCCAGCATTATTCATTCAGGGCAAAATGCACTGTTCCTTGGAAGTTGACAGAATGAACAGTCATATTTCTTTTCTTTCCCTACTCATTCACCTCAACTGAAGCAGCTTTTCCCAAAGGAACAATCTGTTTATTCTATGAAAGTGTAATGGGAGGAAGAGGCCAGGGAAACTGAGGAAGTGAGATTAGGAAGGGACAAGGAAAAATTACTCCTAGACTGGCAAGTGTTTGTTTTCTTATCTTTCCACTTCCCCCTCAACATGAAAAGCTAAAGAATCTAATAATTCTAGGGGGGGAAAAAAATCTGCCTTACAGTGATAGTCACAAGGGAACCTGCCTAAACTCTTAAACTCATTGAGGTTTATTCTAGGGCCCGAAATTCTGCTGAAAACTTCTGTCCTAAAAAAAAATTGTTTAGCCAAGTACAAAACCAGGCTACTCCTGGAAAAGGTTCAGAATTAATTGTAAGGAAGAAAAAGCAACAGCTTGCTCTACAGAATGCAGAAATCTTAGATTCTTAGAACTCCCCACCTGGTAGAAAGCTTGAGGGGAAAACAGACCCCTTTACAGATGAGACAGATGTGAGACCAAATTCAGCATTGTCACAAGTGGTTGCGTCACAAATGCCTCCTGATGCTGGTAACTAATTTGGCACAGTTTCTCTAATCAGATCTTATTTCAAAATAATTGCACATGATTTGTTGACTACGGCTACTGTTATTGAAAATGGGCAAAGGCAAAAATTGCTTATTCTGACATTAAAGAAGCTTGAAATAGAAGTTGTCTAGGTCAGCTGCTAGATCTAGCAACTTTTCTGAAATGGTGTAAAAGCTTCATGTCCCAGAATGTCTTTCCCCTGCCTTATTATTGCAACAGATTACATGATTTGGATGCCTGTGATTTGTAAGCTTTGATGCTACTTTGAGCAACAGAGTTTCAGTGACATCGGAGTCTGTATACAGACAAAAGATTACTGTACATGCCATTGTGCTGTCTGTCCAGGTGTAAGTCTTAGATGGGTACAGCTATCAGTACATTCTTCAACCTTACTAAGAAAGGAGTTTTTTCTAATCTAGTCAAAGACTGGGTTGGTTGATTTCTTTGTTTGCTTTTCTGGAAAAGAGATATTTGGAAGATACTCTTTTTCTTGTCAATGAACACTGCTAATTCAAATAAGTATTTGTTTCCCAATGAGACATTCAGTTTACTCTATAAGTCCAAAGTCAGTATATGCCTTTCTTAAACCTTCCTCACCGCAAGCTAATGGATGTGGGCTTTGCAAACTCAAACTGTTAATGGATATTTAAAACATGCTGCACCCCATAAAAATTTTCCCCAAAAAATCAGAATGTACCTGCTTGCTGTGAGTTTACCTGTGGCTAAAGGTGCAATCACTCTACCACCAATAAGGGTGGAGGTGTACCAATTGGGACCATAGTCATCTGGAGCTGAGTTGAGATACAGTAAAGCTCAGGGCACAATGAGAAATTCTTAATAATCACTAGTCAGTTATCTGACTGTTGTTTGACAGATCCATGGATTGACAATGAGGTAAAATCGGCTGAGGTAGGCAGCTCTTCTAAAGGAGGAACACAGCTGTGTGTGGATTTCCCCACACAGAATAGTTTCTACTATCCTTCAGGTCCAGTGGATATTTGAGAATGCACAGCATATGCTGTTCTCACCATCTCTGATATATATACAAGTTTGCATGTATACTCAGCTTCCTAGATCATGGGAAAAGGTTCTGTCTGCTGACGTGTTAAGGCAAATAGAATACCTTGATAAAATGCACTTGCATTTAATAAACCCTTGCATGCAGTGGTTATTTTGTTATGCTGGGACTCTCCTGTGCCAGTAAATGACTGAAGATTGTGTTGCCATCAAAGTGTTAATGTCTTCAGAAGTAATTATGTAACTGTCATCTCTTTTCAATATGTAAAAATGATTCCTTAAAAAAGCAAGAAGATCTGAGATCTAAAAATCAGTGCCTTGCTGTCTTTCTGGTCTGCTAACAGTACAAAACAGTAATTCTAGGAATAAAAGAACTGTGCAAATGATCCAAGTACTCCAAACATTTGGTATTTTCAGCTGCCAAAACCACTGATTGTGTAGTGTCTATCAGCTAATCTAAAACACTTCCCTTACTCTAAGAATTAAACTAGAAACTGAGAAATGTGAAGGCTGTGATCATTCCACCTGAGCCCTTGCTGCTGTGGAATAAAAGAAGTATCGCTTAAGCCAGTCATTAATGTCTTTTCAACTTCCAAGGAATCTTTCATTTTATGCTGAAAGAGAGAGGAAGATAAGTTAAAGTCATGATATTGGAGAGCGATATGGAGCTGAGCGTCAGTAGCCCAGGAACATTTTATATCCCGTATATTTTCTTCCAGTGAAGAAGGGTTTTTCATGTAATGTAAAACTCCTTCCTCACCCCTTTTTTTTTTTGCTTGGCCTGGTTTTGGAAGCAGTACAGAGGAGACAATGTTTTCTGGCAAAAAAGACCATGGAATTCACTTATTTGCTGCTTCCGCCTCCCTCTTCCCCCCCTCCTGTAAAGTAAATTCCATGGCAAATTAGAAATTATATATGGATTCCAGTATTTTTGAAAGTCTAAGTGAAACTTGGTGGTATGCTAAGCTTCAGAGTAGCTTAAGAGAAACAAGATTTGAAAAACACAAGCCAGCACACCTGTGAATTTACTGGAACACAGTGATCTGTCTGCTCTTGTCCTCTTCTTATCTTGAATATAGCTTTATAAAGCTTCATTTATGTAAACTGCATGGTAGCCAAGATATAAAGGGTTTTTTGAAGAGTACTAAACAGAAGAAGAAACTATTCAAGCAATGTTAAAGGGAAAAAATTAAGCATCGCAACAGCTTAAAGCTTAGTTTGTCATGGTTTTATAGAAAAGTAGTGCAGGGTTTGGGGCAATGCTTTTCATATATATTTTTAATAGTAAGGCAAATGTAAAAAAAAACAGACTGAAATACTTTGTTAGGCTCATCAAAGTTAACACTATTTCACATTTCTGTGTTTTCTGACTTTGTATCGATGGTAAGGTAAATAATTTTAATAAGAATTTTATATGCTTATTAACACTGCATATGCACTGACATCAGGCTGTAACTGGGCAGATGTGGTTGTGTTTGTTACTTACAGCAGTTACATGATGACTCTCTTCATCTAAAATGTAATGAGATTGTAATATTTATAAAATAAGAAAAGCTGCATTAAACAAACACAGAGTGCAAATGTTACTTCTTGGCAAAGAAAAGAGGAACACTTAGGTTTTGAAGAGAGCAGTTAGTCCCCTAATCTTTGAAATGCTAATGTAAGTCAATTAGAATTTTTATTACTATTGCAACAGGATTTACACTGATATTTTAATAGCTTCAGAATTACAAACCAGTGATTCATTACTGGTGAGAGGAAGGGATATAAAACTGTCTTAACTTGTGGCATTGCCACGTACTTAAACAAAACTGGCATTTTCCATGTTGGTTTCTTTTTCTTTATTATAGTCATAACTTGAAAGTTACATGCAAAGCATTTCCATTGTAATGTACCAAGTAATAAGCCTAGCAACCACAAAATTTACCCTGCCAATTTCTTTAGATCTATTAGTCCAAAAAACAGAAGTTTTTTTAAACAAGAAAATATTTAGAAATAGCAAAGTTCAGTTTTGTTCATCACTTGAAAATCCTTCCTAATTTTTTAGTACTTTGCAGCATGAGCTCCTTTAAATGAGAAAGAAAGCAAATCTAAATAAAAGTATTGTTTCAGGAGTTTTCTAACACAGTATCACTGTAAGTTCTTGAGCTACTGGGCGGGATAAATCTAAACTAATAAATCTGGAGATCTAACTGAGGATATTTAGACTGGAATTTACCATTAGAATTAAAGCTTGATTTTATTAAGAATGCTGTGCATGTTGAATGTGATATTCCAACCAATTATCAGGTTGAGGCAAGCATTGCTAATACTGCTGACAAGTTATGCTATTACAGATGGGCTGTGCTTCCTATTGCATGCATTACACTGACACTATACTTTCTTTCCTTTCCTTTTCTCCTGTGCCATGCTTGCTGTGTAGCAAATGGAATCTCTTGCAGTAAGTTGAAGTTCTTTCATATTTTTTGTCCATCTGTGGATGGGCTAATACACCCCAATTTTACTGTTTTACTTCTAAGCATGTTTTCCTTTTTTGTTATAATTTTTCTATACAATACGTGGTTCTAAATGCGGTGACTAAAATGATTTACTAACATATGTTTTGTGAAATCAAAAAATACTGTGACAAAATTTTGACACTTTCATATGCTGTTTCAAATGGTCATTTACATACATTTTTACAAATCAAGCTTTTGAATGGATGGAATATGCTGGGGCAGGAAACATTCTTTGTTATTTTAAAATCAGTAATTTTCCATTTGTCCTAGTGAAAAACTGCAATTTATACTTGGCAATTACGTTTGAAATGGGTTTTGTGTATATGTTGATGAACAGTTTCACCACTATTGGTTTCTAATACTTATCCAGGAAGAACGAAAATTGAATTGCTTGATACAGTAACTAAATACTAAGTGAATCAAACTAGAACCATTAGTTTGATCTTTGTTTTCATTCAGGTTAGCAGCCAGAAGGGTGAAACTGCATTACTGTTCTCCAAGGACTACAAAAAAAATCCAGTGTTACATGCCAAGCTATCATGAGATTTTTTTTTTAATGATGTTACGCTTGTTCTCAATTAATTATTAACTCCCTGACAGCTGAAACTATGTGTGTATGTAACTGCTATGTAGTATTGCTGGGTCTCTGAAATTTGGATAGAGTGGATTTGATCACTGCTGAGGAACTTCAGGCTGTGTCTCTATTTGTGAGCTGAACAGGACCAGGGAGGAAGTGAGTGTCCCTGGGCTGGCGCTCGCCTGGGTGAGCAGTCAGCACCTTCCCTGGCTGGGCCACCAGCCAGCCCCTGACATGCCCAAGCATGGTTCAAGAGAAGACAGAAGCCAGAGCCGTTTCCAGGAGGCTGTATCTAAACAGTCAGCCTTTGTTTTGGGAGGAGAATGGTTAGCCACACAAAGCAAGCTTGGCAGTGCTCTTTGCCCTTGGTTACAGAGAACAGCCTCTGGGCAGGTTTATTTTACTGGCAGTGTTCCTCATGCCCTACCTCTTTGTTCTCATAGGTTTTGTCCCTGTCCACAAGTCAGTTCTGTCCTAGCACATCTGCTCCCCACCACGGATCTGCTGGGTCTTCTTTCAGCTTTTGTGGGTCTTTGCTGTCATATCCAGTCTGGTGGGATCATAGAATGGTTTGAGTTGGGAGGTACCTTAAAGATCATCCAGTTCCAATCCCCCTGCCATAGGCAGGGACACCTTCCACTAGCCCAGGTTGCTGAAAACCTCATCCAACCTGGTCTTGAACACTTACAGGGGTGAGGCATCCACAACTTCTCTGGGCAACCTGTTCCATTACCTCGCTACCCTCTAAGTAAAGAATTTCTTCCTGACATCTAATCTAAATCTCTCTTATTTCTGTTTGAAGCTATTGCCCCTTGTCCTACTACAATCTGCCTGTGTGAAAAGTTGCTCTCCATATTTTTTATAAGCCCCTTTAAGTACTGGAAGTACTGGAAGATTGTTATAAGGTCTTCCTGGAGCCTTCTCTTCTCCAGGCTAAACAACCCTCTCATCCTGTCTTTATAGGAGAGGTGCTCCTGATGCAGTCCAGGATGTGGTTCATCTTCTGGGCTGTGGGCACACACTGCTGGCTCATGTCCAGCTTTTCCTCCATGAGAACTCCCGAGTCCTCTACAGGGCTGCTCTCAAGGAGTTCCTCTCCCAGTCTATGCTCATGTCTGGGGTTGCCCCAACACAGGTGCAACCCCTTGCACTTGGACTTTCTGAACATCATTAGGTTCTTACGGGCCCACTTCTCAAGTTAGTCCATGTCCCTCTGGATGGCATCCCCGTCCTTCTGTGTTATCTGCAAACTTGCTGAAGGACTCCTCCTTGCTGAAATTCCTCCTTTCCATTTGGGGCAGGAGTACGCTGATGCTGCCCACCAGTAACAGACATTAAACATAGCAACTCAGGTACCAGATCCGGAATGGCACAGAGCTCAGAGCAGGGAAATTCACAGTGCTGAGCTCTGCTGCTGTGGCAGTGCTGAGGTGTGAGCAGCCCTGTCTGCCTGGCCTTCAGCAGGACAAACCCTGCTAGGCTGACACCTGCTGGCTTGGCACTATCCTCCTGCTCCCACTTCCCTCCCTAAACCCCCTTTAGAAGGAGACCAGAATGAGACTGCCTCATTTTGGCAGTGCCCTTGGCTGTCTGCTCATAGATAGGTAGTTGGTGTCCACTTCACCCTGATGAACAAAGATGAAATTTCTTTTTGACCTTAGCCCCTCAGCTTTGTGAGGCTGGTACAGGAATTTGGGAACTGGAATGCTAAAGCTGTGATTCTAATTTTGGCTTATTAATTAAAAATGTGGCCACTTAAATATTGAACCATCTGTAAATAAAACCCTTCAGTCAAATTAACATTTATAATGTACTTAAAGTACATTTTCTTAGTATTTGTGCTGACATTTGCACAGTTTCAAATTCAGCAAAGAGCTGCAGCACATGATAGTAACTAAGCGTGTATGAAGTGCTTTAAAGATGCGAAGACATGAATAGCTTCTTCTTTTCTGCCGATTTTTGCATGAAACTCTGCTTTAGTTTCTCCAAACAGATGGAAATATCACTGAGCTCACCCTTGGTCACGGTGTCTGTCACAGTAGGCAAATCAAATACAGCTGGAAGTCTGTAAGACTTTCCTGCCAAAGGGTCAGCACAAGGTCAGAACTTGTACTTGCAGGATCTTCACATTTTATATAATTAGCGAAAGATTAAATGTTCCTCCCTTCTTCACCATGATCCAGCTGTGGAACTACAAGATTCCCCTCCTGTTAGACACAAGAATACCAGGAACCATAAGCATATTAACTTGACCTCTCTGGCAGCCATGCCCATCGCCCATTATTTCAGTGTCTGACATCTTTGATGTCATGCTGCACTTCACACTGGAAGAAACAAGTGAATATTCATAGAGCAGTGTCTACTTATCTGGGAGAATACTTCATAGAAGCCAAATATCCTCTTACACAGTAAACTCTATCCATCTGTTCTATAGTTTCTTTAAGATGGTTGAAAATCCACAAGCAGAGTTTTAAGTTCCAGAGCGGGCATTTCCTCCTTCTCGCTCCTAGACAGATTTATCACCTTGATTTCTCACTCCTCAGAGAAGAAGTCAGGAGCTTTGACCATCTTGGACAACTCTTTCACAGCTTCTCTCTTGGATTTCCATTCCTTAGAAGAGGCCTTCAACCATATCTAAAATTTGGGAGTTTCATGTTCTGTGCAGGAAAGTCACTTCCCCCATATTCTGTCTCTGCTTTCCAGCTGCAAACTGGAGACAGTGAAACTAACCAAAACAGAATGTTTTGAGACTGATGCTGACATGTGCTACATGACAGCTACCCATCATAATTTTATTTTTAATGTCATATATGACTCACCTGCAGAAGAGAAATCATTACTTATTTTCTGAAATAGTATATGGTCATACTGCAGTAAAATGGTTTTGGGAACAGAACTATCTCAGTGTGTTTTGTTAGTTATCAAAAATTATCTAAAATCATTAATATTTATTAATTATTTCTTCTCCTACGAATCTTTCCTTAGCAACTGGAACTCTGTCAGAGATTATATAAACTGCACTTCCAGCTGCTGTTGCTTTTTCAGTCCTACTGTAAACTTATTGGACAAGTGCACGAAGTGAGTTCCATGCCAGAGGTATGTAACAAACTACAAAGTTTTATACTGAAAATTCCACTTTGTTTTCATGTTCTTATTTTTTCTTCCTATGGACTTAACACCAAGGATCACACTATTTCACCCTGACTATAAGCCTGCAGGCATACATAAGCAACTAAATACCTTAGTGTCATGTATTTTTAATTCTATAGTGTTCACAAGCCTTTTTCTTTAAATATTTTTTACATGGCACACTCTCACTTTTGACCAAATAGGCTTCTGTTTTTAGAAAAATCCAAGTATCTTACTTTAAAAAAACCCTCAAGAACAATACTCTTACTCAAGTTTATTTTCAGCAGTTGCATAAAATACGTAATACTTCGAAACATCTTTGAGATGATCGTTTAAGGAAAGCGCTAACTTACCATTCCATGTGTATTTTTCTCCTGGTAAGGTGTATATATTCTAAACTACTGAAGAGAAAAATTGTTGTACTCTGCTTTGTAAAATAAAATTTGAAGCTATTACATGTATTTTATGACAGATTCTAGTAGTTTAGAGATGGTGTATAAATGGAAATGGTTTGTTCTATCAGATGTGCTGTCAGAGTAAGAAAAGAGTTTGAATATTTATTCTCTCTTAAGGAATTGTTGTGAATGTGACTGGGCTGGTCACTTTTAAGAGAAGACAGGACAATAGGCATCTACTACTACTAGAGCAGTCTAAGTTTTAGAAATATTTTTTATTCCTTCTAATTGATTAAGTGTATTTCACAGTTACATCTTCATTTGGTTGTTATAAATAATGCAGCCTGTGGAACTGGGGAACAATTGTATGAAGAATAGCTGTTTCACCATGAAATTTGCATACTTTGCTGGAGATACAACCTCCTATTTAAAGGAAATTCCACTGTTAGTTCATGTGACAGTGGTTATTTTTAGCATGTAGGAGCATGAAAAAGTAGATCCTTGGAAATTAGTAACTTACTAATTATTTATGAGTCTTGTGCCATATTAACTTTTCAGCCTGAGAAAAGGTTATACAATTCCTGTCCATCTGTTAATCATGTCAGATCCTACATGGGTTTTGTAAATAAATCTTGCTAGGAGAAGTACATGTTTCCTTCAGCTTTTCCACTATGATGTGAAAAAAGTAGCAAGGGTGAAAAATAAAAGCTTGTTTAGATATGCTCCTGCATTTTAGCATGCCAAAACTACAGCATAAGGTTAAAGGATACACAGAGGTAAAAAAGGCTTTTTGTCTATATTGTACAGAGATCAAGAAATGTCCTTGTGTTAAATTGGGGTTTTTTCCATAATGTGTTTTTCCAATGTAGTAGTAAGAACAAATGCGAAGCACCACTCCATGTGGGGCTTATGGAGAATGAAAATACCTATCTCTCATTTTTCTCCTTGGAATAGCTCTTAAATATGTCAAGAGAACTGAGTGAGCTGAAGAAAAATCTGAAGGATGCTACTGCTGCAATCGCAGCTGAGCCTCCGACAGCAGAATCTGAGCCCACATTCAACTCTACTGAAGCAGCTATTCAGTCCATGCTGGAGTGTTTGAAGAACAATGAACTTGTTAAAGCTGTCAGACAAATAAGGGAATGCAGGCAAGTTTTGCTACACGGTTCATATTAGACTTCCATGTTATTAGAAAAGTATGCATTTATTACCTTCCTAACAAAATGTAATGCACGGGATCAGCATAATTAACTAATTGTTTCAACAAGGTACATGGGGGCATTGATAATGACTTTTGGAGGGGTGTGCCACAAGTAACTGTCAAACATACGGTTGCAACAATTAAGATGTTTAATTACATTCTGTAGATCAAAAGTCCTGTGAGGCTCTTAAGAATCTTTTTATTAATTCCTTACAGGTGCCTGTCATTGGCATGAGCTAATATTCAGCCCAGTTTCACTTACACCTATTTGAATGAGTTTTCTTAAGCATTTTTTTTGATAATGGAAATTGCAGTTTTATGTGATTTCAGTGCCTGATAGCAGAATATGACTAACAAATGAGTAATATAAAACAGTGAGTTGCTTTAGGCTTGTAAGTGTGTGCAAGTCCATTCTCCTTTTAGAGATCTCTGTCACATAGCTTCCCTCTCTGCTAATAAACCTGTAATGATATGCCTGTTCTTCTCCTGTTTCATTGCAGGATTTTGTGGCCCAATGATATCTTTGGAAGCAGCTCTGACGATGAAGTCCAGACACTACTGAACATTTACTTCCGCCACCAAACCCTGGGTCAGACGGGCACCTATGCACTGGTGGGCTCCAACCAGAGCCTGACTGAAATCTGCACCAAATTAATGGAACTGAACATAGAGATCCGCGACATGATCCGCAGAGCTCAGAGCTACCGGGTCATCAATACTTTTCTTCCAGACTCCAGTGTTTCCGGCACAAGTCTCTGACAGGACCCTTGGGCCCCCTTTCAAGCTGGGAGTGCTGCCCTGTGGGAGTGAGGTGGCTCAATGTCTTCTCAGCCTTACAAAGGTTTGGTCAAACTGTACTCACTCTTGTTACATTTAGGATTTCCTCTAAAAAGCGATGGGCTGAACTTCAAACGTGTAGCAATACTGTAAGGACAGAGGTAGCATAGAGCACCTGGGACAACATCCTTTTGTTCTGTGTTGCACAAAAACCAGTTAGCATTTCACTGAACAACTGCAACTCACTACTGAAGAAGTGACTTCCATTGCATACCAAAGCCTACTACACTGAACAATACTTCCTTTATAGCAAATTAATTTTAGGTTGGCAAAAGTGCAATGTTTCCTTCACAAAATAGTATTTTTTGTTAAAAAAATGAACCTTGTACATTTTTTCCTTTTTTTTTTTCTTTAGTTGAGTGAAAGATGGGCAGAATGAAGCTGGCCACGGAATCTCACAGACTTGTTGGTCAAAAGCTGAGAGCCTGTGTATATGAAACAAACTGTAAACAGACTATAATTTAATGTACACTGTAATTTGAATATGATTACTGTATCTTAAAACAACGAGCTGCTATGAAGTACATTTCCTAATGTTACTAGGCTACTGTCTCTGAAGGTACTGGATCATATTGCAGAGGTCTGTTCTTAGGCCCCCCCCAAGGATCATGAAAGGTCTTGGTGGATTTTCTTTTTTTTTTTTTTTATTAAGGACCTTGGCTGCTTTTTACTAGAGGTTTGCTTTTATGAGTATATTTATACTATTAAAGGATGGTTGACCTAATTTAACTTGCCATTTTGTAGGAGTAAGTCCCAGCACAGAGTCAAATCTTTTGAACTGTTAAGCATGCATATTTTTATTTAATATAAATTTTGAGTATAAAAAGTAAAAATATTAACGTGAAATGCAAGTTCTCATGTTAAGCTTCTTCAAAGAGATGTCTTATTTTATTTGTAATGTATATAGAAAAGTCATAACTATATGGTTTTTTCTTACATTTAACTGCTGTCCAGTGTTAAATGTATGCATGTAAATCTGTTGCACATCTGGGACACTTTTATTCTGACAACTATGTAACTTATTCACACTGTAAATACACTTAACCATTTTTGTGAAGTAACTTTGAGATCTGGATTAGTACATCCATTTAACTAAAGTATAAAAGTCATATATAGTCACAACACAGTACGTGCTTGTTGTGAAAATTGTGTTCTTGTCTGAATTAGTACTGTTGCACATGGTATCCATGATCAGCAGCCCCCCAAATGACACTTTGCTCCTAGTTTATGCTGAAACTATTCATAGACAATAGTGAGAAATCTAACAACTCAGCTTGGAAGAATACAGCAGCAAAAAAAAGTTTCATTGGTTTTCCCCCTGACTACGAAAACCTCCCACATTCCTTCTACCCTGAGAAGCATTTTTTACACTATCACAGATACTGCCATTCAAAAAGTTTTTCCTCTCCTCATTTCAAACGTGGGCAGCTTACCCTTCTCCCTCCTATTTTACAGCCCTAGTCTTCTATTGGCAGATAGTCTTTGAGTAGCAAGCAGCTGTGGGTTTTTTTCGATATGCATTTGAAAGAAGCAGGGATAGACACATTTGCATCAGACTTTATGCTCCAGAATATTTGCATGTTCCACCCTAGTTCAGTTTGAGTGACTGAAGGAAAAACTTACTAGTGTAGCTTGAATCTTAACATTCCCTGAAGACTTCAAAACAAAGCCTAATATCCTCAGGAAATCCAATAAAGTTGCTTCCTTACAGATATACCTTCCTCTTTCATCCAAGGAAGACGAAACTAAGGGGTATCAAACTAGTGCAAACCTTTATTGAACTTTATTTACAGCATATATAGAGTGAAGTTATATACTTTACAATAATACCAAAGTCTCCATCCATTATTCAATGCCAGGTCAAAAGCCTTAAGTCAAAACATTGCAATAGACAGACAGTGCAAAGCACAAAACAGAAGAGGGCACATGGATCACACAATGTATTTGAAGCTGTAAGTGCTATCACAGGACAGCCTTTTGCCTCTGCAGCGGCCACAGAGTTCTTGGCGATGAGGTCTCTTGAGATCAATATGTCTCTTCTTCTGAGGGCAAGAACAACGAGTCTTGGAACAGATCTTAAGAAAGGAAGACATGTTAGTAGTAGGTCATACAGGATGCACTTCATGTTAGACTGACATTTGGTTTTCCTTAATCACAGCAACATGTTGGGGCTGATACATATAAGAGCTCTTGTGGTAAAACCCCTGTGGATTTAAGGTGTATGAGCCTTCTCACCTAGAAGCACAAAACCCTACCTTAGGTGCAGCAAGCCATAATTCTGTATGAAAGCTGTTCATGTAAGCCATCTACAGGAGGAAGGAGGCCTTACTCCATTACACCTTTCCCAAATAGCACTTCCTAGTATTTCGATGAAATCAAGTCTTCTTCCAGATAAAGTCAATATCAAATTCAACAACAGTATTAGTGTATATTATAACATCTGACAGTATTAATGGAGTACAGTTAACTTACCTGGCACTGGATTGCTTCCACTCGATAGGGATTGAAGCCCTTTTGGCATTTGCGACAGAGCTGCTTGAAGTACACCTGAAAAGAGGCAAGTTCTGTTACTGTAGAGACTTATTAAAGGTGTTCTGTACAGCTACCTAAATTTGTGACAAAACATCCAATTTGTCAGAGATCTTACGCCATTCTTACAAGTCTCAGGAGAAAAGAAATTATTTGTTAATTACCTTGTTGCTTCCAGAAATGCACCACACGTAAGCACTCTCCCATCTGGTCTTGCAGTCTTTGCAGTGGAAATAGCCATACTTCTGCTCCAAGAACTGCAGAGACACGAATTCACTGAACATTCTCCAGCACCCTGAGAACACCCAGCCCAGCTCCCTCACTACTACTCCCTGAGGATGGTGAGACACTGATAAAGGTTGCCCAGGAAAGTCACGGACACCCCATTCATGGAAATGTTTGAAGCCGTATTGAATGGGGCTCTGAGCAACATGGTCTAGTGGGTGGCATCCTTGCCTATAAAAGTGGGGTTGCAGCTGGATGATCTTTAAGGTCCCTTCCAACCCAAACCATTCTGCGATGCTTTGATCGACACCTGGATTTTTGCAGGCTAGAGGCTCTTCTGCTGTAGGTGAGCCAGAGCCAACCCGGGGCAGGACGGGGACCACCATTCTGCTCATTAGGTGATTCCTGGCCGCCCTGCTTGAGGGTTCGCCTCCCGCCCCATCCCGGCGCACCTGGAAGGCAGCTCGCTGCCTGGAAGCCGCGGTCTCCTCCCGCCGCGTCCCCACCGGCTCCTGGCGCGGCGGCAGCGCGACCCCCGCCGGGCCCTCCTGCTGCTCCTCGCCGCCGTCCGCCGTCAGGGTCTCCTCGGCAGGCGCTGCCTTCTCCGGGGGCAGCGCGGCCTCGGGCAACGTGAAGAGGCGGCGGTCGGGCGCGGGTGAGTAGAGGGCGAGGCGTCCCGGGGCGCGCAGGGCGGCGGGGCCGAAGGC
>VYZQ01057677.1:0-10933 GCA_013400655.1 Mystacornis crossleyi | reverse complement strand
CTACCAAAGCACAGCCCATTGATAAGGGGGAGAGCTCACTCAGATTAGCTGAGGGAGCCAATCAGTAAATGAGGGCAATGAGGTGACCACCCCCAACAGAAGGATGATGATGATACCTGCATTCCTCCTCTCCAGACCCAGAACAAATCACAGCATTTAGCTGCCTGAAAGACCACATACTTATTTAAGAGGAAGAAGAGTTGAGAGCTCTCGGGTTGGTTGCTGTTTCTAACCCAGTGCTGATAAAACACATTGTCCAGGGAAGACGGCAAATAATACTGTCTTCTCCTGTCTCAAAGGAGAGTCCTAATGACTGGCTGCTATTAAGAGATCATGACTTACACTTGTTTGATGCTCTTCCCTATGCAGAGAACTCACTCTGGTGTAGCCTCAACAAAATAGCATCTCCTATATCAGTCTCTTGGATGAACAAGTCTTATTTCTTAGAAAATGGGAGGCTTGGAGTTGAAGCCCCTGGCTCCCAGGGGGCCTGCAATGGAGGTACCACTGCACTGAGTGTGTGCTTAGGCCCCAAAGAAGTTCAGTGAGGGGTAGGCTTCTCCTTCACTGTTCAAGGCCATGTTTACAGGGCTCAAATGCAGCCCGATGCTATATTTATTCTACCTACAATCCCTATCTCAGTGTAACCATGATAGAAAGCGTGTCAGACGGAGTTCAAAGGTTAAAAAGACCAGCTTTTAGCTTCTCTCCTTGTCCCAGGACACTCACCAAGTAAGTGATGCTGGCAGGGCAGGAGCAAGAGCTGGAACACCAAGCTGTAAATAATATTCCGAAGTTTTGAAGGCTGGGAACGCACACAGTCATGACAGGAAGATCAAATTCCATTTCAGCTTCCATCATCTATTTTAGAACTGAAATATCAATTAAAGATGTGATGTCTTTGCCAGGACAGTTTCACCTGGCACACCTAGTTGTACTTGAGCTGGTAGAGATGTTTCTGTGTGTAATATCTGTCTTTTTGCATCTGTAAATGGTCTGAGCAGTACAACTACACCTCCAGGAGGAAGCTGTACCACTCTCATGTAACTGCTGGCACTAACACAGAACATATGTGTACTTGTAAGCCCTAGGTGAAACTGAGCATTTGGATCTTCACACACAACTTCTTAGAGAAGAAATGACAGCAGATTTTTTCATTTACTGCCTGAAAAAAAGGCAGGGTAATTATGTCAGCAAGATATTCTCTGCCCTCATTGAGGGCTACAGAAACCTTCTTTTAGGTCTGATGTTGATATATTTTTGCCTTTTTAGAAAAGGTGTGTTCTGGTATTCCCCCCGCCAAAAACAACAGTTGCATCTAATTACCTTTCCATGTGAACTTTTTATTTTAACACTGACGGCACTTGGCTTATATGCCCCAGAAAAAACAATATTGCTGTTAATGAATGCATCTTTGAAGGACCTCATGCTGGCAGCCAAAGGGTTTGCTTATTCACATGAGATTAGGTTGCTGTGTGAGACTTGCAGGAGGTGAACTCACTGAAGAGTGGATTTTCATGTCAGTGTCTGCTCAAAAACATGACAGGGCAGAGGTTTGGCCTGGTTAGATCACCCACTATACCATCCCATGCTGTGGGTGAGAAAGTGAGCATCAGTCTGTGGTTGCAGAGCAGAGTGGAAGAGCTGTGAGAAAACATTTCTGCTACAATACAGTACAGGCTTGCACCTGGGGGAAGAAAAAAAAAACAAAACCAGGAAAAAAAAAAGAACACCAACACCAAAAATCAAAAACAGACAAACAAACATTACCACTGATTTTGAAAGTCAGAGTTCTGGAGTTAATGACAACAACTTTTCATTTGGGTCTGATTGCTGCTATAGCAATTTTTTCCTGTTTTTTTCGATTTATGCACCATACAAAAGGTGATAAGAGGTAAAGTATTGTATCTATGCCAGGAGCAGACACACATGTTGAGGACTGTTTATTGCAGGGGGCTGGAGAAAATGCTCAGACAGTGGAACTGGAGCAGAAGGCAAGAAACACCAGGTGGTACACAATAACTAAAATGTCACTTACCTTTCTCTGTCAGGCGTGAGAAGTTAAAGGAACCCATAGAAATACATTCCACTGCCCCCAGATTTCTTTCATCAGTCCAAGTTAAAAATGTTACTTCATTAATTGTTTCTGTTCCAGTTAACATTTGGGAAGTCAGTGCCCTCTGCTTGATGAGTGGATTTGTTTCTTAGTAATAACATCAACAAATTAGTAGTATTTTGCAAATTCCAGGTTTCCTACTAGATGAAATTCTACTATTTGCTTTCAGTCAGGAGAAAAGTTTAGGTATACAAGATTGAAGTAATTTGTTACCTTTTAAAACCACAGAAGTCACATTGGGATTTTACTATTAAAATCTAGTTTAAAAAATTAGAAGATTTTAAGACAAAATTTTCTCAGCNTTCTCAGCAGTGGAAGATAGACATACCTCTTAATACATTTGCTTTAAATTGTGAATTAGTAGCATGTCTAGTTCAACTGTTAATGGCAGAGGAAGCACAGTGACCTATCCTCACACACAGAAATACTGACTGATTTCAGAGAAGGCAAAGGGAGCTCTCAGAATATCAACAAGGCACAACTTTAATGAAAATTCCATCCTTCATCTTTCACAGGAGCAATCTGCCCGATCTTTAAAGTGGTAATGGTAAATTTGGCCATAAATAGTTCAAATCACCTTGTTTTCTGTTATGACTTTTTCTCTTCAAGGGCATTTTGACCCCAGATTAGGAAACTGTAAGTTTCAAGGAACAGATTCAAACAATGGAAGACAAATACTGCACTGAACAGGTTGCTGTGACTTTCAGGTCTGAGCGAAGCCTTGTCCAGAAATTCACCCTGTTTGCCTCTCCGTGTTTTTTCACTATTTTTAAAGGTCACCACAGCAGTATTTTACCCACAGAAGTTACTGGAAGTTGCCTTGGAAAACAGTCATGGAAAGTTCCTCAAAACCACATTGAAGTTTCAGGTAAGGTTTGATATCCTTGAGTACATGTGGCTGCCATTATTACAGCGTACAACAATTAGTTATTCGCTTCAGTGGCTGTTTGTTTTAGAGGTGTTGAAGAGGTAATATAGACCTTCTTCCTCATCTTAATTTTAGATTATACCACTTTTGTGGTTTAACCTCAGCTGGCAACTAAGCATCACACAGCTGCTTGCTCCCAGTAGGACAGGGGAGAGAACCAAGAGAGTAAAAGTGAGCAAACTCATCGGTTCAAGGCAATGTAATAGGGAAAGCAAAATTCACACACACAAACAAGGCACAGCAAGGAATTCATTCACCACTTCCCAAGTTTATTCACCACATCCCTTTGGTCATCTGGGGTCAGCTTTCCCAGCTGTGTCCCCTTACAAACCTTTTCCCCCCCATCCTCCTTGCTGGCAAGGCATTAGGAGAAGCAGAAAAGTCCTTGACACCATGCAAGTGCTGCTCAGCAACAATGAAAATGTCCCTGAGTTACCAGACTGTTGCAACATACATTCAAAACATGTCCCCATACCTGCTACTATGAAGAAAACTAACTCTATGCCAGCCAAAACCAACACAACAATCCAGGGATTTTCTGCTCAGCAACTTCTAGTGAGTATATAAATGCAAAAGAATAAATAAATGGTTACTTCTTTATTCTATTAGTTGTCTTTGTTTCTTTCTGGACATGTAATAAAAAGTGATTCCAGTCTGGCCAAAAAACTGCTTCTTAAAAAGTCAGCAGTGAAACAAAAAGTCTGTTCTTGAAGTTGGAACAGCAATGAGTAAAGAGGTATCAAAGACAAATTTGCTACAAAACTGCCTACACCACTGAAGTTAGCACTGAACCCACATTACCAAACTGCCAAAAAAACATCTATGTTCTTCTCTAAACTTTTCAAAGGCGAGAAACTAAGTGGTGCATTTCAAACAGTTACAGTAATTAGCACCTTTCCCATCCACTGTTAATTGCCTCCACAAAAACAAGAGTCATAATCATGCTGCACTCCAACTTGTCACTTCGTTACACTAATTACACAGCCACCAAATTTTGAAATTTAAAGTAATGCACTGATAAACAGAATCTTCACGATATGCCACAAGTGTTTAATTGGGTCTCAAGGAGGCAAAACTTATGCTATGTAGCTGTGATGAAGTAGATCACTGTAATTATTAGACATATTCGAGAGGAGACATGCCTGCAGAAGCTGTGAAAAATCATGCTATGTTACTACTCAGTGAGTGGAACACAAATACATAATATAAAAGTAGCCACCAATCTTGTTTTTAGCAATTGGTAGCAATAATCTTGCTTTTAGTTTTGTAATCTACAGACTTCCAACCTTGCTCATCCTGCTATCAGGTTACTCTTGTTTCATGGTAAACACTGCTGTTCAAATATCTCACGCACAAATAAACTTAGCAGCTCATGGAAGTGGCTTTATATACTCATTATTGCTTGCAGGATTTTAAGAGGGATCTGATTTTCAAGGACTGCCGAACAGGTCATCTTTAAAAAATCCGACCTGTTAATATTATTTTTAGTATGGTGCCTTAAAACATAATTTCTGAAATCAGTAACTGTTGCAGTGGGGTGGCTGCAACCTTTCCCTGGGAGACAGCCTTGGCCCGTGGAAGAATCAAGGAGACGATATTTGATAGATGTTTTCAGATTTTATTCCCCCTGGCCGCACATGGCCGGAGCCCGGCAGGGACTCCGACAGCGACTGCCCCCAGAACAGGTCTGGAACAACCCCCCGGGGTCCCGTGAACACTCCCTTAAGTACAGGATTCCCGCGGGCTACATTCAAAGTGACCAATGGGGGACAGGATTTGGGGTACACATGACCAGGGAACAGGGACAGAGAAACCCCGTGCCCCACGCATCCACTCATGCTCATCCCCCCCACGGGGGTCACCTCTTCAAGTAACTTCTTAAAATTCAGCTTTGTTGTACTGTGGTGGATTGGGCCTGACTAGCAAAGAAAAATTCAGCCTGACACTTGCACTACATCCCTGTATTATGGTATCTGGAAAAAATATCAGGAAGGTTAAAACACTGATTGATCAAGATAATGACATTTTAATAAGAAAAGCAAAAGTCTTGCACACAGGCAAAGCAAGAACGAGAATTCATTCATTACTTCCCACTGGCAGCCAGATGTTCAGCCTCTTAGAGGAAAGGTGGGTCCCAGCATCTATGATGATTATTTGGGAAGTCAAGCACCATGATGATCAGGACAACCACAAATGTCTTCCTTTCTTCCTCCTTTCCCCCAGCTTGTACTGCTGAGCATGGTATCATATGGTATGGGATATCCCTGTGTCAGCTGGGCTCAGCTGTCCCAGCTGTGTCTCCTCACACCCCCTGCCTACCCCCAGCCTACTGGCCTTTGCAGGAGTGGTTTGGGAAAAAAACCCAAACCAGTGCTGTGATAGCACTGCTCAGCAGTGGCCAAAACACTGGTGTTTTACCAACACTGTTTTTGTCACAAATGCAAAGCACAGCCTCGCTGACATGAACTCCATCCTATTTTGACAGCAACGAAAGACAGTGAAGTTTTTTTGTTTGCCCTACACACACACAGCCCCACACACACCCACACACACCCCCACACCCACACCCACACACACCCACACACACACACCCACCCTTGCTTGTCTCTGTCCCTGATGGGCAGTGTGATGCATCCTAAGAACATCAGGTGAGAAGGAACTGTCTGGATGGCTACATATTAATTGCAATCCAGGGATGGGGGAGCTGTGATGATGGTGTTTGACTTTGGTACACATCTGCCTGCAAAAGGTTATAAAGTGCTGCTAGGACAGCTGGGAAAACTAGTCTCCCATGGCTGCAGGCAGCTTCTGGTGGATACTTCCCATGACAGGGATGTCTGCAGGCTACATGCCACCTGAAGATGGGGAACACTCAGTTTTGGATGGGTGAGTCAAAGTTCTGAGGTCTGGTCACATACAGAGATAAAATCCTAAAGCAGCTCCACAGGTGCTTTGTTTGTGCATTACGGGAGGCCAAAGACTGTAAATCTGTACATTTCTAGCCAAACCTGCTGTATTATAATTCTCTAGGCCTGCTTATATTACATAGTGCACTGGCAATATTTAGATACTCTATTAGAAATAAACCTAATCACAATCATCCACATAAACAGTGTCATACTTTTCACACCCGAACAAGAGTCGTCTCTTTACCAATCTGTCACAGCCAGCAAGACCCTGTACAAATCCTTTCCATATCTGATTTCTCCAGAATTCCTGTAGGCTTTGGCAGTACTGATTTGTCTAGGTACTCTTTGTGCTATTCCGTCAGTTATTTTGACATGTATGCTGACTGCAAGCCCACTGGGCAATGCAACTAACTCTTTTATAATACATAGTAAGACAATGCCCTCAGAGTTCAGCCTATGTAGAAGAGGGATTATAGCAAAATAATTTAGAATGCTTAAAGCATTACAGCATTGTACTTGTAAAATTCCCTCACCCAAATCTAGAATGTGTTTTATAATGTTTTAGTGCCACAGCCTGATTGTACAACCAGCCACTGAAGTTCTACCTTTAAGGAAAACCTTAACTATTAAGTTTTAGTACTCTTGCATTCCATTAATTCTTTGTCCACCTTTCTCTATCACCATTTGGGATGATAGGAACTCCATCCCAGCCAGACCTCATGCCAGCACTTTCCCTTTGCCTTTTCTGGTAGCAAGGGACAGCTATATTTTTAAAGCTATCCCTCAGCATTACTTCAGTTTTAAGAGTGAGACTGCAAATGTCTAAAGCCCTGCATTTGATTATGTAGTCAGTATCCTAAAACAAACACCTTTCATTCTTTTAAAAAAGCCCAATAAAAATATTAATTTGTGTGAATGATAGAGTGCCTGAATTTTACTAGGATAGGCATTACCACCTTGTAAGTCTACACGCAGGTCACAAAGCACTTTTTGTCCCTCACTTAATAAACAATCTTGGAAAAGTATGCTACACCTCTTAGTGCTCTGGATTGCTCAGCGGTTTTTGTCAGGGTGACCCTGGAGACAAGAAAAAATCACCCTGTCCTACGAGAATGCAGCCTTGGATTCAAGCTGTGTGGGACTCTGCTGAAAAGCTGCTATGAGGAAACCTGGCCCCAGTCTTGGGCCGACAAAGAGGGCACTTAGTAAAAAGAATACTGTATCTCCTGGTGCCCCCATTACATCCTGGTGCCCCCATTACATCCTGGTGTCCCCAAGTTAAGCATCACTGGTTTTATGCCCACATGTCTACGGACATGTGATACCACTCGGGAAAAGGGACAAAGACAAGTGCCAAAAGAGGAAAAATCACGTGTTCAACATTCACATCTGCGCAACCACCAGCATTAATATGACCATATGATGAGCCTGCATTCTTATTACATCCCATCTGTGCAAAAGCAACACCAAGGAACAAGTTGAATTGTGAACAAGCTTGATGGAACAATTGTTCAGGCTGATGGAAAAAAACCCCCACAGTTACAAACCACTTCCTTAGATTGTTAACCTCCCTCGTGAAAGAAGGTATCGTCACTCCACCAACAAGCCAAACACACTGAGAGTAGCAAAAATAGGCCACCTCCAGCACAAGAGGTCTTGATTGCATCAGTGTTTCACACAGGTTTCTTTGGTAGCATCAGAAACTGGAAAGGGCAGTGGCACCAATGGCACCTAAGCACAGCACACAGTGAGTCCCAGTTGCCATCTACTCCTGCTTCCCAGAGGTCTGTAACATAACTTTACTCTCTTCACAGTATTTTCCACCCTGGACCCTACTGAAAACAGTCAGAAGTCAAAATCTTAAAAGGAGCCTAGAAAGGCTAGAGACAAAAAAATCTATAATTTCTTTTGAACCAAAGGCACACCCTAGCTCTCTGTAGCCTCCTTGGAAATTCCCAGCCCCTTCTATTTTGGGAGCTGAAGAGAGGTGTTAAAGAAGATAGAGCTATTATGCCTTAAAGAGTCTTTACATTATTACATTTAAAACTACTCTACTCACAACACAACAGAGTAGACAAGCACAGCCTAAATATACAGTATTCACAGTGCTTCTGTTGCTATGAAAGGGAAAGGGAAAACTCCAAATGTGAGGCTCTGAAGCCTTTTGAGTTAAATATCCTCCAAAACCGAGACTATATGGACCATCCTGATGATTTACACTTGAAAAATGATTAAAGGTTTTCAAGTAATGAGGATCCCCAAAAATAATTGTATCGCCAGATGCAAATGGTTAATGCAAAAAGCAGAATTTAAACACATACTGAGCATGATTTTAAGGGCTGTAACAGCCTAATATGTCTTTTACTAATAAAGCCTTCTACCATGTTGTTATTGTGTCCTTCCAGTTACATCAGCATTCTGATTTGATTAAGGAAATAGCTGTTATTTTATGCTTGACTCATTTTCCTCTGTCAGACTGTAATTTGTCTGTGTCACTAATGGGTTTGTCTGTGAATAACAGCTCCTGGCAAATTCTGCTTCTGAATTTGCCTGAAATTCCCACATGATTTATGGAAACTGTTTCCAAGTGTTGAGGTATCATCTGGTTTCTAGCAATGGCAAGGGAAGTTAGTGTTGAAATCAGCAAGGCAAGGGACCAACTGACTTCTAAAAGAGGACAGCTAACAGTATAAAATGAACTTTCCAAAGTGTATGTTTTTAGTTTGGAATCAGGCCCACTGCACCCAATGTGGACATATCCAGGTTCTCCTCCATAGCAAAATAGGCGCAAGTTCTAGAACATCACAGGAAAACTCCCTCTGACTGCAGTAGAGGTTAGACGGAAGCTTGGTCTTCATTTCATGTGGCTTTTCATTCCAATAGCTTGTGCTAGACAAAGTCTTCAGTAAGTGTGAGGGGACTCAAGCTTTAAAGGGCTCGCAAAGTTTGGGAAAAGTAAGTTGTTGACAGATGTCATACTTCCAGAGCTGAAAATAAAAGGACTTCTCTTTTGGCATAGATCTACTGCAAAAATACCTACAGGCTTACACTCCTTCCCTCAATAAAACTGCAGCTTGACTACAGTTTTCTGTGGTGCTGAGTACCAGGCACAACAGTGACCCTGAGCACATTTATTTCAGCTCCACACATCTCTCATGATTGTCACTATTTGGCATGGGAAATGCTGCCTTCGAGCCTGAGACTGCAGAAAAAGTCATGTAGCAAATATCAAGGAAACACCCTCTCCCTTCATTTCAATATGATCCTGCTGCCTTCACTTCTGCCATTTGAGGATGTCTTGCCTAAATAAGGGATTGTCTTTCCAAGTACCAGCGAGTCTGCAGCCAGAGAAGACTGTCCTGTTGCAGTTACTCCACTTTTCAGTACCAAGCTGGAGATCTGCATATAAGATTCAGCTGCAGACAAAGTAGCTTGTGCTCCCTGAAGCATCTCTCCTGGATTTATTTTTTCCTGAGCAGAGTGAAAAGTATAAATACCTTATGTCCTTCATTTAATAAAATGTTCATCAACTAAATAATGATTCATAATTCATAACAAAATGTCACTTAAAACTACTGATCATTTCCTCTATACTTTTCTGGCCTCTGGAAACAAATTAAAGCACTTAAGAGGAGGATTGAAAATAAAATTTTGTGAAAGTATGAAATAAATTTTTGGTGACTTCATTTTTCCCTTTCCCACCCTGCTCCTGTTTCTGACTATCAACAGAGAACATGGTTTGTCAGCACTTTTTAATGCAAGGGAGATTCTGGTCAAAGGCTACAACATTTGGGCTGAAGAATGGCTCTCTTGGCCTGACTCTCTGTACAGGCATTGTCCAAAGAACTAAGTCAGAAACCTATGGCCTTGGGAAAAGGAGAACACTGGCATGCTGCAATTATATTCCATGGAGAACTGGATCTGAGAGAAACTCATTGTAGCAAAGAAGTAAGAGGAAATTTTAGAAATACACTATCAGATCAGTACTGAATATGAATGCAATTGACGCATAGGAATAGGACAGAAACAGTGTAGTAGCTTGAAGNCATACTTTTGGTGACATCTTACATTTTAACCTAAGACGGACAAGAACAAACCTGGACTTACCAGTGAGACAATAACAGCTACAGGCAGAAAAAAAAATGTTATGTTATAAAAAAAACTTTTCCTTCTTTATGGTACAGGCAGAAAAAAATACTATGTTATATGCATAAAAGCCAACAACCAGCAGTTAAAGCTGAATCAAATGGCTCTTAAGTGATTCTCTGACAGTGCTAAAACACTGCAGAGTAGCCCTGTTGCTTTCTACAAACTCGTTTCTGGCTAAATCAGTCATCTTGACAGGAGAGCAGAAATATTTTTGTGTGCAACACTACACAGAGCTTTTGCTGAGTCACTTTTTTCTGTCTCTATCAGCATATCAATAGATACCAGAATTCAATTACTTATTCATGTATTAGCTCAGGATTTCCCAGACTCTTGAGCTCTTGCTGGTGGTCTGTATGTCTACCCTGCATTCATTCTGCTGCCTGCCATACATCATTTTACAAATTGGTATAATTGCCCAGCAGAGCACTGCCTGGCATGCCTTGTTAGTATTCCTTAATTACAGCAGGACTGAATGGCATGTCATTTACTTGTAAAAACTATTCACTGTATAATACAAAAGTGATTACAAGCTGATCTCTAAGCTCTGGCTTCAACTTGGACCTGACATTTTTATAGACATCTATACCTCATTCTGGTAGTTCATGACAACACATCCCTTTGACAAAGCTGTTGCCTGTTAATAAGCAATTTGTTCTAATTCGTTATCTCCCACTTTATTAGGCATAGGTAAACAAAGAGCTGGGAAATTCTTTTATTTCTTATTTCACTAGTAAGTAAATGTTCCCATTAATTTGAGCTACTCAGTTCTATTTTCTGATTCCAGTGACTAAAAGGAAGTTTGTATTTCAGCTGGAGTTATGTAAGTTTTGT
>VYZQ01057676.1:0-15673 GCA_013400655.1 Mystacornis crossleyi | reverse complement strand
CCCGCCCGCACTCACAGCCGGCGCAGCGCCCCGAGGCAGCCGCGGCCCCGCTCGGCCGCCGCCAGCGCCATGTTGGGGAGCGCGGGCGGGAGCGGGGAAAGCCCTCGGGGGAGGGAGAGGGCGGAGGGAGCGCGTCACGGGGAGGAGACCCGGGCACGGCCCTAGGCCCCGCTGGCAGAGCGGGGGAAATGGCTGTCGCGGGGCGGGGCTGGGTGGCACCGGGAGACGGCGCTGAGAGGGCGGCTGGAATGAATTTCTTTTAAATGTGAAGCGATGCGCGCCGCCGAACAGGTGCCGGCCCTATGGGGGCACGGGCTCAGCTGAGCAGGTTCCTTCAGGAATGACATCCGGGGTCGTAATGGGACAGCGACACACAAACGTGAGGGTTGTTGGGAAGGGCTCGGGCGTCCTCGGGTAACACAATATGCCTGTGCCCAGGCCCAGATCCTGCATCAAAACCGCCTCGTGCAGGTGGAGGTCACAGAGCGGTGGGATCAGAAAGCCGTCAGGATCCATTCTGCTCCCTCAGGCTTTGGACCTTTGCAGATCACGGAGCCACAGAAGGTTTGGGTTGGAAGGGAGCTTAAAGCTCATCTCATTACAAGCCCTCTGCCTTGAGCAGGGGCACGTTCCACTAGCCCAGGCTGCAGACAACCCCATCCAACCTGGCCTGGAACACTTCCAGGGATGGGGCAACCACAGCTGCTCTGGGCAACCTGTGCCAGGGCCTCACCATCCTCACAGGGAAGAATTTCTTCCCAATATCCATCAGTTTAAAGCTCAGCCCTCCCGGGTGCCTTGCTAAACCTGCCCAGCCCCAGCACAGTTCAAATTAAGTTTTTCCATTTGTTGTTTACAAATAGCAAAGCAGCCATGCTTTTTCATAACAGGAATACACAAGCTATCAATTGCAGTAGTGGAAGTGTTTAATGTCTTATGTGTTCTCCATTCTCTGAAGCATTAACAGTTGATTATATGAAGAGCATCTTCGGTATGCAGGCAATCTCTGCTTGCTCCGCTGTTGCGATTTTTACTTTGTCGCAGTGACCCCTCACACCAGGGAATGGGTGGTTCAAGTAGGTTAAACAGACACCGGATCAGCTTGGGGAAATTGTCCCTTGCACCTGACTGCAAGAGATCAGCACTTGCTCCAAGGATGAGATTTTAAAAACTCTATTATTAAGTGAAGCTTCCACTTTGCAATAATCCGTCCACTCCAATCTTCGTCAACATAAGATGCTGACAGTGTAGATCCTACTTTAGCCTTTCAGAATCCAGATTTTTTAAATGTCCTGTTTAATTTGTCTCGAAACACAAGATGGCAGCATTTTATAGTTTAGCTGTAGGACACTGGGAGAGCTACAGATATTTTACAGTAAATAAATCAGAAGTGGCACAGGAGTTGATGCTTTTAGCAGTAGAACTAATGGAAATGACAAACATTTATATTGCAAATCTGCTCTTGGTGGAGGGATCCTGCCAGCACGGCTTTTAGGGCTTGCAAAGTCAAGCGGGATCACCAGATTGTACATGCAGATGTTTGAAAGTGCAGTGTAATAAAGCTTAAATGCAGAAATAATAATTTCCTCACTGATACCAGTTGTGTGTTTGATGTGCACATCCAGAGACAGAAGCACTCGGGTGAACCTACTGATATAGTAGATAGATTGGGTTGGCAACTTTTTATTTTTTTTATTTTATTGTGGAAGCTGGGCATATTTTGAAAGCTGCTTTGATTAATAATTTGAGTAGTTTTCTCATAACAATTTTTTCCATGATCAGATTGTGAAAAACATAATTTGAAATATGAATTCATTTTTCTTGAGCAGATGACAAAAACATCATTCCATGGTAAAATGAGTAAACATTGACTGGACTCATGATTCATAGTCTTCAAACACTTTTGTGATATAGGAAAGCCTCAGTAAAACTGAGGTGCAAAACCAAGATCTGTGTCTCTAATAAACACAGGTATCCTGACTCAGATTGAACACTTTCGTTTTTCCCAATAGCCATTTATTTTGTTTCTGCATGTTGGAAATGCAACCTGCTCCTCTCTAAAACTGTGAAGAAAGAGATAAGTAAGAAACTGAGTCAAGCAGTTTATAATTTAACAACGTACTTGGGATCTACCAGTTTCATAGGCAATAAGACTTGCAGAAAAAGAGAAACATATGTTTTGTGACATTTTGTGGCTAGCTGGAAAAGCCCAGATGCTGACGAAAGCCCAGCAGTATTATGTTGCTGTGGCAGATAAACTTCAGACCCTCATACCGCTGCCTTGTTGGCATGCAATGGCCACAGCCGTGGACGTGAGGAAAGTGTAGTCTCCAAGTGTCTTGTCACCTTAGTCACAGAGGGTTAACTCCATAGAAATCCTTCTCTTCTCATGCTTTTATTTTGCTCAAATTGATGCTTACAAAAATACTCATTCTGTTTTCTTCTAAACACTCTGATATGTTTAGGTTTCTTCAAAGAATTCCAAACCTTTGTGCCTCTGGGACAATCCAGGGTATGACTCATAGATGGGGACTTTTTGCCTTTAAATGAAAGTGGTTGACTCTTCCTCCATCTGCCACTAAACTTTGTCCAGAAAGAGAGAATTTTGGGACACCAGCAGCCTTTGAGGGCCTACTTCACACACACAAGAGTGTATTTACTAGCCCAGCTTCTAAAATACAAGTTCTGTTTTGTGTTTTAGTGAGGAGCCTTGCCCACTAAACAGGTGCAAACCTGGCACCAAATTTAACATTGTACCAGGCCAAGCAAGTGCCAAAGGGCAGAGCAAACTGCCCCTGCTCTCAAGGCAGCCCTGCTTTTCTTCTGAAGGACAAATCAAGGGGCTTGCAAAGTTTTCACCTTGTGACATTAAATTATTCATCATGGAGGGATGTGCATTGACACCAGTCTTGAAGTGAAGCATAATTCTGGTATTTTATCCCTGAGGGAAGTTGTGGCCCCTCTGCTGCCCTCACTGGCACTTCTCCAACAGCCAAGTTCCTCAATCAGCTGCTGGCAGCAGAGAGATTGGTTTTTCTCCCCCATCTTTAACATGTCTTCTGCTTTCCTGCAGTCCATCTAACAACCTTTGCTTGATGAAGAGCACAACATGTGAGACTCACTCAGTCATTTCAGAGATAAAATCATTGCACAGCAATGCACACTCTAATGATTAAATACAGCCTTTATTATAGAAACACCAATGATAGAAAAATAAAGAGCATATCTTACTTCTCATAGCAAGTTATTTCTGGCAGCCGTACATTATAGTAAGCTAGAAGTGATCAGACAAGCCATGTTCAGACACTCAAGATGCCAATCTAATCTCCCTTCCACTTTCAACTGAATTAACAGCTATTTCTTAATTTGGGCTTGTCCATCAGGGAACAAAAAGGACTGAAAGGAATGAAACCTTGCTTTATAAACTCCTCAGTGACTTGTCTAAGTGTGACATCATCGTGCTCCTGGGATGCCCTCATTCTGTCTTGGGTGTGTGAGAGATCACAGGGGATGGTCTGGCATGGGAGCTGCCGCAGAGCACCAGGGAGTCATCAGGATGTAGAGATGTGGGGATGGCCCCACTGCCTCCTGCCCAGCACACGCTTGCACAGAAGTTAAACTTTGCTTCCCTGGTGCACCACATCATCGATGCACCACACCGTCCTGATCAGCACCTTCTGGTTCAGGGCTGGATTGAGCTGAGTCTGCAGCTGGGGGAAGAAGTGAGCTGGGGCTGCTGAGTCACTCTGGGACCCAGCTGCAGCCTTGTCTCCTCCCAGAGCAGACAAAACTGCCCTGCTGCCCACAGTATGACCCTAACGGCCCACCTAGCGTGCAAGTAGTTTACCAAATATCCTCTTTTTGTATGGTGTTGTTTCAGGAACTTTCTGCTCAAGATGTTTCCTCAGACAAGAAGTTTAAAAGAGCAAGTCTGGCAGCATCCAAGACCAATTACCCCTCTAGTGTCTTCCCAAGGAGAGAAAAGACTTCAAAGCCACTCCATTAGATAAAAAAGTACCAGCTAAATATATTTCTAAACTCTGTCAGAAAATAAATACAGGCATCAGCTTTTAAAGCTGCACATGGCAGCTCAGGGAGCAGCTGGGCTGTCTCATTCTAATTCAGAGTTGAATTTGGAGAGACAACACTCCCTGCTATGCTGACATATATCCCTGCTGCAGGCTGGTTGTGTTTTGGGATAAGGGATGGAGGTGATGGAATGCAGACTGGGCCATAGCTGGGAAAAGGTTGCACTTCCAGGCTGGGATCTCCTGATGCAGTAACGAGTTCTCCAATGGATACTCTACTGCTGTAAAGCACTAACTCCATTGGATGAATTTTGCTGCATGTTGGCAGCATTTCCTGGGAGCATCCAGTTGTTTCATTGGTTTGCACCATGTGCACTACACCTGTGCCAGTTAGAGCAAGCCCAGAGTATCGTTCATGTACAAATGGCAAAATGCAACTTCATAAAAATAGCAAACAAAAAATAGCAAGGAAAAGTGTAAGAACAAATCAGGTAAATCTGAATCCAAACATTGTTCAATACCAACAGGTTGATTCCCTGTAGAAAGGAAAAAAACTATGAGGACAAACATTAATTGTGCATCACTGGTAAAAATGCCAGGTGTCACAATATTAAACACAGAATTAGCAGTCATTAGTAACTCTTTTCTGTCCTCATGCTGATATCAAACTTTTTTTTCTTTTGAAAAAGAATGAATATTAACATAAAGCAAATTTTCAGAACAGAACAAGCAAATGCTATATCCATGTCAGTAGGAGTAACACAGATCACACAACCCAACAATCCAAAGAACGTGTGAAATGGGACTCAGCTTTGACAAGGGAAAGATGTCTATTGATCCATGGGCAGAACAACTTAGGGTCAGACCATGTGCTGAGCTTTCCAGGCAGCTTTTGTTGTTAAAATGTCCACATGCAGCAGTCTGGGACAGTGACATCCTTACTGCAGGCACCGGCTCATTTTCAAATGGAAGCTCTTCATACATTTACCTTTCCTCCCAGACATCCCATTTTTAAAAAAAAAAGTGAATGCTTTAATTGAGTATAAAAATCTGCTTTCTAAACAACAGATTCATAGTATTAAGTAATCCTGAGAATTAGAGGGATCTTATTAGGCCCAAAGTCTGAGTCCAGTGCCTGCCTGCCTGTCTGCTAAGGGGGGAAGGTAGAAGGGAAAATGAGCTCGATAAAGCTCACTAACAATTATGAACAGTGCTGGAGCCCTTTACAAAACAATAATTGAAACACTTAATTTCAATTTGAGTATTCAGCTAAATGCAGCTCAAATCACTGTGTCTGTATTGAAGGTTTGAAAGTCTGGTATCCTTTTTCTTGTGCTGTTTAACTTTATAAACGTATTCAGCTGTTCCTGTGCTCACAGCTGGTTCTTTGTTCCAATGTTTCTCCAAGTGTTAAAGTGCTTCAAAATTGTCTTTATCTTTCGTATTTATTGGTTCATTCAGACTCAAAGGGAACATTTCTAGAGAATGTTAATTACTTCCACAGCTACATATTATATTGATTATAGAACAGTATGGCCATGTTTCCCGCTTCACACAGACCAACATCTCTAATTAATTCATGGAATGGAAGGATTTCTTTTCTTTTTCATTTAAATAAGTAAACTTGCAATGGTTAAATACTAGTAAAATATCAAAAGTATTTTTAAAATACTTAAGGGAATATCTGAGAAGACGTAACCATCAGTTTTACCCAGTGAAAACCCAGTGAGGTCCCATCACCATTAATAACTGTGCAGGATTTGGGCCATTATTCATGGAAATTAAATTAGCTCCCAGCATTTCCATTTTGTTTAGATAAAGATTAAACTGTCAAGGCATGTTTGCATATGACTTCAGTCTTTCTTTTGTTTAATCACTGCCATTCTACAGTCCTTTTCCAAGCCAAACTTTTATTAGTAAAATTTAAGCCATTACCCTAACTCCTTGGGGAATTGTGTTCTTATTTAATATTATTTTCTCTTTTGCAAATGTTTTTATACATAATTTCTTATCATCTTGATGTCATTTGCTTCAGTGAGCAGATTGTGTGGCATGTGCACATGTGTATGTGTGTGTGTATGTGCACATTTGTGCAGATGTTTAGCTTTGTAAATCTTTTGTGACAAGCAGCTTTTCCTTGTTACAACAAAGAACATGAGCTGGACTTAAATCTCAAAAGCAATTACTGTTCTCATGCCTTCATCGTTGGTTTAGGAGGAAATAGACTACAGAATGTATCAGTGTGCTTTAAAGCAACTCTAAATGATTTCAATATGAAAATCCAGCTGCTCAGCTGTGAGCACACTGAAGAACACTCACGTTTGGGCAGAGTTTGTCCGAGGCCTGTGCAAACTTTTTTTTCCTACAGAAGCCTTGACCATACAGCATCAGTGGATTTCCATTCCTCATGGACCTCGTACAGGTCTGCCCCAGTGGTGGTCACTTAATCCCCGGCATTTCCAGTGAGTGTGGCATCTTCCTGGATTAAGAGACCACCATGCTGCCCCCGTAGGGGGGCATTTCCTGGGCTCATTGTGGTCGCTGTGACAGGCCCATGTCACAGTGACAGGATCCAGACAGGATACGGGGGATTCCTGAGCTCTCACAAGACCATGACATATTAAGCTCCAGAGTAAGAGTCACAATTACCACTGCGTCTTTGCAAAGGGCTTAGTAAGAAAACCCCAAGCACTTAGGAAATGTCACGGTGTTGTAGGACTGGTGAGAACTTGCTTGTGAGTGGAGTCACACTGACACTTCCCCTGAGATTTTGGCACACACCCTGCTCCCAAAAAAGCTTTCAGTGAGCTCTTACTTAGCAGGGTTGTCTGTAGCTGTGGGCCTCTGGTTTGTTCACCTGAAGGTCAGACTTACATCTTTTAATAAATCTAAACACTATCATTAACAAAACTGATGGATTTTCTGGGGGATAGTCATACTGCTTGCTTTAAGCTATTTTTAGGAATCTGGCTTCAGTGATCTGAATGACCTCCTTTACTGATAACACAGAGAATTTAGGCTCCTCATTTTGGTCATCTGGACTACATCTAAATTAGATGCCAAGAATAGACTAAAGTAGAAGGTGTGAGTTCTCTTCTTTCCACCTTAAAGAAACTCCTTCCAGAAACATTCATTAGCTGTAAACACATGGTGTCATCTCACTTAAAAATGTGGCTTCAGGGCAGGGAGATTGCCAGGCAGAAGCAAAAACTCCTGTGGCTTCTGTGCTTGCTGCACACATTTGGAAGTACAAGGGCACCTCAGATGCGTTCGTATCCTCTATGTGGCTTCCTCCTGGAGATCAGGAAGGTGGCAAACACAATGACAAACAATCCCAGGATACTCAGGCACACTGCAATGGGAGCTGCTTTGCCGCTTCTATCAGGAAAACATTCCTCTTCTGAAAGGAAAAGGCGATCAGAGAATGTTATAGCAGAACACCGTACTCTCAGACTGTACATCTGTATTCCAGAAAAGCTGGCAAATACAAGCCAGAAGTTCTCAAAACCTTGCTTTCTTTTGTTTTTTCTTTCTTTTCCTGAGCTATACTTACTACATTTTTTATCTATGGTGAGCCTTATCTCAAGAAAATCATCCTTGCCCCTTCTGCATTAGTTCCATACTTCCCTAGAGTCGCTCTGCTCCCTCATGTCTACAGGAATTGTTTCACCACTCAGCACACACACTTTTCTGGCCAGAAGCAGATGGGGAGCATCACAATACAAAGTGCCACTCTAAAATCAAAGAGCAAGATACATCCTGCATGGTCGAAAACTGCTCCTGTGTGACATCTGATTGCTTCTTCCCAGTGCAAAGGACCAGGCCAGAGACAGAAGGCCATAGTCCAGCACATCATTAGTGCAGCAGGGATCCTTGTTAAGTCAGCATTTCCTAAGAAAAATCAAATTCTAATTTTCTTTCTGTTTAATTCAGAGTATTTGTGGATAATGGTGGTTAACTCAGAACATCCAGAGATTACGAAGGCAGAAGCCTTGGACAGGGTCCAGGAAGTTGCTTTAGCAGTACTATTGCAATTTTGTTGTACGTATGATGATATCAGAAAAGATTCTGACACAAATCATATCTTTGAAGGACCATCCAAAGATATCAGTCCAAACATACCTCTTAGCTACAGAGAAGGCAAATCCTGACTTCCTCAGCCAGTTCTTACCCAAATGAATATTCAAGTCATCCTCTGAATAAAGAGAAACTTAAAAGTGAACTTCTAGGCTGAGGAAAATTGGCGGCTTTCCTATGGAGAGACTGCAACATGTGGGCCACTGACAGAAATGGAAAACGTACCCAGTAACAATGGCAGAATCGGTCTCAAATTCAAAATACAGCTGTAGCCCTGGGAGTGAAGGCAATGTCTGGGAATGACCACTAATGTGTTATCCCAGAACTGGATCAGACCTACATATTCCATCAGATCTACAGGAACGGTCCTTCCTCAGGCTCCAGGGAAAGACAGACCTCTGTCATGCTGCTGTGATTGGCACCTGCTGAGCAAACTGTTCTCTAAGCAGGACAGCGTGGTCAGCTAAACCCCGCAGTACATCCCAGCTCAGCAATAAATCCAGTTTGCAGCCAGGATATGAGGGAGATCCGACACCCTGTGCCCCTCTCACTCCCTGTGACTGTTCCGAGGCAGGTTTCAACAGCGCTCTGAGATAAAAGCCTCAAGTGTTATTCCAGGACTATGCTGGCACAGGCTGTAGCTTGGCTTGGGCTTTTCCCCTATGGGAATGTTTACACTGACAGCGGGCAGTGAGCCCAGGGAACATGTGGAGTGCATGACATCATGTCAGAGCTCCAGAGCTGCCACATGGCTCTTCCCAAAGTCTGATCCTCTTCTGCTCTAATCCGGATGGTGATGCAATGCCACAAAACCAAAGGCATGAGCGTTCAACTACAGGTTGCCTTTTAAAAGCTCTGTCTGGTTAATGCAACCTGCTGTTAAATAAGCTGAAAAGTATTTGCATCTAAGTGTTGTAAAAGCCAGAGATGTAAAAGCTATTTTGCTTTGATGAAAGGTTGGGAATGAAGGAATGAACTCTATGAACTGAAGGAATTGTTTCTGACACACTGAAGTACAGAAGGCCCTTTTACAGATTTCCAGACTCGAACAGATCAAGCTATTGATAAACACTGCCGCAATCTGTACAAAATTATAAAGAACTTGAAACCAGTGACCATTACTGTTTTCTTTTTCTTCCCCATTTAAAGATAAGCAAATCAGGAGCAACAGAAGTGAAACTATCAATCTCAAGACACCCGAGGGGAGGAGGCTGGTGATGTTTAGTCATTCCTTCACTGGGGATTTTCTCCTTCATCATCTGCATATGCAGCCAATACACAACAGTTTCATGACTGTTTTATAGCCACTGGGGAATTTTTTCAGAGGTGGGAGCTGCTTTCTCAGCGCTCTGATTAAGAGCAAAACTAATTTAAATTTGTATACAGTACTGACTAGCAGAGATTAGTCTGACTTGGAGGGGGAGGGAAAGAGAGAGGGAGGGACAGAGAGCATCTTTCTCAGCTGAGGTGAGGCCATACCTAATCCCACAACTAAGATCATTCATTGTACACATTTGGATGGGAATGTGGGGACCAGATGGGATCCCATGAGTTCTTCCAGCTCAGTGTTATCCCATGAAAAAATTCTTCATGAGAATGAGAGCACAGATGAAATTCTCAGTGTAGAGAAGGACCTTCTTTAAAAAGCCCCAAACGTTGTTTCCCATTATATTCCTTTCAGAATGAAAAAGGTAACCAAAATGGTGACCTAACAGAAGAAGAATTGGTTAAACAGAGCCAAACTGAGACAAAAGACAGACCTAAAGTAAAATGAAGAATACAGGGGCAGTATTTTGTAAGCACACAGAAAGGTAAGTGGCAGAAGAGAGAATGTTTTATTGCTGCATCTGAAAGGCTGGAGAGCTGGTCAGCCTCTCTGTGCACCTGAGTTCTTGTATGGAAATGCCCTGAGAGGAAGCCACAGAAGTGAGAAGATGGACAACTTGAAAGAGACCACAAGGTCCCACCTAGTCCCCCTCTCTGGTCTGTCTTTGTCTTTTACTGAGATACCTGGTTGCCTTTTTGTGACACTTCTCCAAGAAAAGACAAACTGAAGAGATGAGCATTCTGAAGGTGGGAGGGGGCCAGTTGTTCTCCTCTTCAGGAGCACAGTTCATCATGTCTAGACACAGCTGCTCTGAAAATATCATCCTGCATTCACAAATATCCCTTATTAGCTGGCAGTTTTGCTGATGCAGCTGTGGGACAACGTGAGTATCAGGAGCCTTTAAAAGTACCTAAATATGACTATATTGAGAACAGTGACCTGGAAATGAACTTTACACACTGGGGGTTTGGGCAGTGCAGTGGTGGTGAACACACCTCTGCCTTCTCCAGGAGAAAATGGGTGAAGAAGAAAATTGTGGCTGTAAAATTGAACATTTTCAATGAGAAGGTGAAACAGAAGGTCCTGAATGCAGTGGGAAAAGACATTTCTCCATCCTCCACAGGTATTAGCAGTGGTTGGAAATGACTCAGGAAAGGCTGAGAAAACAGCAGTGGGATGTGCACGGGTACAGTTTAGCAGATTACATCCATCAGGCTACCAGAGTGCTGACATGTAGGTCTGGGAAGGGTGGAAACGTATCCTTCTACTCACCTTTTCCAAACTGGTTACCGACAATGTCAAATGCCTGCAGCTGCACATGAACAAAGAGGATCTGGAAGTTCCTCTCCAAGGTGAAGGTTTGCCTGCTGACACACTTAAAGGAATTCCCCAGCTTTGTTGTGAACAGCTTCTCATTTAGGGCTGCATAGTAAAGCATACCTGGAGGCCAGAGAGAAACAGATGAGAATCCACACTAACTCCACTGGAACCAGCATCTTTCTGAGGTAAAACGCTCCCAGAGGCGACTACAGCGTGGACATTTTCTCCATAAACTACCACGTATTCTTCTTACATGTTTAAATGAGTGCTTTAACTATCAGTGGTGACTCAGCTGAGCCTAGGTCTGAAAAAGCGGCTAAAATTTCAGATGCTTCTTCAAATCACATTTTAACAAAATTGTGTCTGCAAGAGGGAGTTAGAATTCTCACAGGAGCAGACAAGCTTTGAAGTAATCTCTATTCTGAAAGACTGGGGCAGTGAAAAGCCTTTGAGATCAAAAGGAAGATGTAATAATAGTGACATAACTGCAGCTGGGTCCCTTCTCTTCCATTTTTATACCATAAGAGTTAGGTGAATGACACATTGAAAGCTTGATAAAACACATATTTGCAACATCCAATGTTTAAAATATATGAAAGCTTATCCCACACCCAGAACAGTTTGATCTGAAATCAAGACAGGGTAAAATCACTGACCTTCAGAAGATAACTGTATTCTGCTCTCGATTTTAGTGATAGAGTAACTTGGAGCTTGCTGCAAAAGAAGATGTATCTTTATTCATAATACATGCATGTAGTTGCATTGGAAAGAAACACAGCTCACCTCAGCTAAATGGTCATAAAGAACTTCCCGAAGAAACACATTGTAAAGCATCACCTTTGAGACCCCAGAACCAACTCTCTTGGATGTATTTTTCTTTTCCAAATCTCAGCTGCATCACCAGTTCTGCTCAGTTCAGTGAAATGGGACCATGCAGGTGTCATTTTACACAAACTGCTCAAGCTGGACACTTGTGAGATACTTGTGATAACCGAAAGTAGGAAGACTGCTGGCATGGAAAGCACCTGGGACAACAGCACAGAACAAAATTTCCAGCCAGGTGTCCTGCCTGCATGCCTTGAAACCCTGGTGCAGCCTGGACACTGCCCTCCCCTGGAGTGTCCCAGATGAGAGCCAGCCCTGGGAGCTTCCCCCTGGTAGCAGTGTTGGAGTACAATGCGATGCCTCTTGCAGCAGCCCTGCTACCCAGTTTAACTCCTGCTGTGTGCACACAGGGACTGCTGAGTGCAGCTGGTGGATAAATGGCAGCAGACATGAATGTCTCCTGTGCACCCAGCTAAAAATGGTAGGATGGAGAGGGAAGATTAAAGAAAGAAATACACCAGAGAAAAGGTTCTCAGCATGATTCCAACTGAAAGACATAAATAGGTGAAATATGACCATTTTTGGGTGACAGTGCTTTGTTCTGTTTGACCACAGTTAAAAACTTTGCTGGGGGAAAACACCTGCTCCTACTTCATGTCTTGTGGGTTGGTTACACAACTTCCTTTTTTCAAGCCCTTCGCAGAGGCCGCTGGAGTGGTGAGCACTGAACCAGCCCCTCTCCTCTGCCACCGCAGCCCCAGGGCCTGAGCCAGCTCCTCTCCCACCAGGGACAGCCACGAGTGCAGCACTCCAGCTTCAAAGCACCAAGACAGGCTGCGGGGACCAAACATAAAAAAGCCAGCAGCAAACTGATTTCTTATTAACTTGAATTTCAAAGCAGTCCAAGCTGAGCCCTGCTATGCTCTTGAGGCTTATCTTTAAGTGGAGGGTGGATTGTCTAATGCTGTGCCAAAACCCCACCTGTGTCAGGGCAAGACAGGTCAAGCACCTCCTAAAGGTTCATGTCACTCTCCTTAGCACTGCTGCAACCTGGGGCTTTCATGGGTACTTGAATGTCCAGCCTTTCTCTAAGGATTCTTGTAACACCAAAAATGCTCCTCTTGTTGCAGGAAGCACACATTTAACGCAAACACTCACAGTCTGAACTGATCCTTTGTTTTAAAACAGCTCCTTCACTTTTTACCTCACTTTTCCTCTGTAGCTCTTAGAAAACTCTTGCCATAAGCTAAAATAAAGATGATTACTAATTGAAATATTTTCTCTGTTCAAGAATTAATGACACATGTGGGGTATATTTTGCTGTTCCCTCTTGGACTTTCTATGAAAACGACTGATTAACCATTTGTACTTTTCTTAGTTGTCTATAATTTGAGCTTGGAACCAGGCTGCAAAACTGACACTTTAGCTTGATTAATTGAAGGACACAGATCAGCAGTGATGGCCAGATGCAGCTCTCAGCTGCTGTGGAGCTCCAGGACATGGCCTTGATGCACATTACACTTGCCAGAGTTTGATGAGATCCAACCCATGCTGTGTCCCTGTCCATTCCTCCCTGCCCATTAATGACTTTATACACAGTGTTAATTCTGTCTTAGCTCTGCTGGCATCATCACCCAGCCCCTACAGGTTTCAGATAAATAGTGCTGCCTCCCAAAATGTGCAAATGCCTGCATTAGCAAGAGGATGGCTGCACTCAGGGATTTTCTCCTGTGCTTATAAAGCTGCAGCACACCTGGTAGCTTGTGTTGAAGCCACACCCAGAGATAATGTGGTCCCAGTGGGGAACATGGAATTAACAGATACCATGTGAAAAATCAAGCTCATTTTCCCACTGTGGAAGCAAGATCTCTCATCTTGCCCAAGTTTCTGTGTGTGTTTGTAGGTCTTCCTGGTGTGGTGCATTTTAAGGCCACTTATCTACAATTCTGTTGTTGGAGTTTACTTGTTTGGAATTTTCCACTTAGATACTAGGCTGAAATTAGGCTCCTTCAGCTGTGGATGTATCATGGCTCCTGGGCACTTAAAACTGCACAGGTTGTCCTTTGAATTTCACAACCCCAGCTGGCTTTTATGGGAAGCAAATGGCTGAGAGCAACTTGACAGTGTGAGTCAGATCTCCCAGCACACCTTGTTCTGCACAGGGACTCCAGTCCCAAACCCTTTCCCTCCGCACCACTCCAATGCAAACAGCAGCCCTGACCTTCCCTCCCATGGGACTTACCTAGGTAACAAAGAGACTCAGATTTTGCTTGGCTTATTCCTAGACTTTGTGTTGCTTGATGGGCAGCTTTAACACTGCTCTCTGGCACTTTCTCTCAGAGGATGGCAGAGCACTGTGCTTACCCTCCATTTCCAAATTGAAAGTTCAAACAGACAAGACCTGATTTAACACTGAAGTCGGTTGTACTGTGAGCACAATGCTGCACCAGGCAGCCTCCAGAGGTATTTTCCAACCTGAATTAATCTGTGCTTCTATGGTTCTAACCCTTTTGGAAGAACAGGAGTAACTATGCCTCATATACAGAGGGAAAACAAGCACAGAGATAGATAAAATGCCTTTCCCCGCAGCTCAAGCTGGATCAAAGGCAGCCTAAGTTCTTGCTCCCCAGTCCTAAATGCTCCTTCCCTTTAAATGCAACAATTACCTTTACAAAAATGAAGTTCACAAATCCTCCACTAAAAGTTAAGTTCAGCTCAGACTGCACCATCCCACAGCTTCCAGATATCTGTGTCACATTGGGGTTGACAGTCACATACTCCATCTGCTCCTGTAGAGAGAAGAGACGTTGCAGGGCTGCTGATGAAGAGGGGCAAACTTAATAACAAACATGCAGAGATTTAATAACTTTAAAACATGCAGAGATTTGCCTTTTTTTGCCCCCAGGCTCTGTGTGGCTGAATGAACAGGCCAGTGGTGGTGGCAGCCAAACTGCTGCCTGCCAGGGTCGTTCCCTGCATGTGAACCAGCACTGGCAATTGTCTGACACACCACTGAGCTTTTCCTGTGCACTAAGCTGGCAGAAAACAGTTGGTTTCTGTTCATTCAGTGAACTGATATGATTCAGAGCAGGGTCAGATGAGTACGACTGGTAATTTATAAAGAAGGAGCACCTTGTATTATTATAAACATCTCACTATGGTCTGGTGAGGTTGAGAATCCTGCTCCCTGCCTGGCTTCTGCCAGGATGTGGAATGAAAATTACTTCTACCAACTTTAGACAATCATCCCGTGTTAGAAATATGCAGATATCAAACATGAATATTTGTATTTGTAACAGGGATAGCTCACACATAAGAACTCCAGAGCCTGAGGATGTAGCTCCATGTGTTGTATTAATGGAAGCTACAAAACCTTCAGCCTGAGGTACACAATTGCCATTTCAGGTCGTATGACATCTTTTGCTGAATCATTCTCAGTGGTTCACTTCTGGGAGAGGGGACCAACCCTTCAGGACCTGGCAGCTCCCGTAATCCTAAAGTGTCCATATGTCAGCATCAGGACAACCCACCTCTGAATCCAAGTCTGTGAACTGACAATTTCTTGCTTTCATTGCAACTAACAATGTCAAGCTCTTCACTGAAGTCAGTACAGATTTTAACTAATCCCCCATTCTAGGAAGCACAAATAACCCTGCAGGCTGATCTCCTGTCCCACTATTGCTCCCACACAAATATCACTGAAGTAAGAAAGCACCTTTACGTCCTGGCATCATCATCACACAGGCCAAAGTACAGCAGCTGTGGGATGCTGTGGCACATGAGGGGCCTTAAGATTGGCAGCAAACCACTCATTTTGATCACAGAAGCTAATTCTGAAAATGGCTTGGAAAGAGGAAGAATAAACTCCAGCTAAGGAAGAAAGTCACTACAAAGCTCAGCTTCCACCTCACCTGTTCTGTATTTTGAGCCATCAGCTGCAGACCCATGACAGCTTTGACGCAGGTTCTGTTCCCGTCGGAAACGGTGTAGGTGCCCGTGGGGATGGCAGAGGGCTGCGGGGCGGGAGGGGGTCTCACTGTCCTGGCAGGGGGTGTGGGGGCTGTTTGTGTCCCTGCAGGGGTGGTTGTCGTGTGGG
>VYZQ01057674.1:11371-39402 GCA_013400655.1 Mystacornis crossleyi | reverse complement strand
GCCCACAGACTGTGAGACTAACTTAGCTATGGAATAAACTTCTATTATAAAGCAACCATTGCTCTGACCTTTGACTACCCGTGAAAAACTCGTCACCTCACAGTAAAAATCTTGTCACTGGGCACCCTCCCTTCAAGTACTTAAATACATCGATAAGCCCCCTAAGCTTTATCATCTCCAGGCTTAATAGACCCAGCTCTGTCAGCCTTTCCTCATAGGAGAGATGCTTCAGCCATTAATTGTCTTTGTAGCTCATTACTGGGCCCTCTCCAGTAGGTCCATGTTTCTTGTGTACTGAGGAGCCAGGAACTGGACTGAGCACTCTAGGTTTGGCCTCACCAGTGCTGTGGAGAAGGGAACAATAACCTCCCTCATCCTGCTAGCAGCACTTCTTCTAATGAAGCCCAGGACACTTAATCACCTTTTCAGAAACAGCACATTGCTGGCTCATGTTCAACCTGGTGTCCACAATGACCCCCAGGTCCTTTACTGCAAAGCTGCTTTTCACCTGGGTGATAAGAAGAACATTTTGCAGAAACCTAAATATTTCCATAGCAAAAAGACATGGCTGACTTATATTATTTCAGGGGAAAATGCTAACAGCCCACTATTGTCTGCTCTCAATGATAGCATCCTCCTGGAAAGAAAACATTGCAGATGTCCGTGACAGCAGGGCAGAGTGCCATGAAGAGCTGTTTCAGGTCTCTGTGCAATACATTCCCATGAAAATATCAATAACAAAAACTTTTCCCGTTGATTAATTGTTACAGCCTTTTCCTACGAAGCAAGGGTTTCTCCTGGCGTGTTCTTTGCTCTGTAGCAGCCCTTAGATCAGGCTGAACACAAGTTTGCTTTTCCTTTTAGCTCATGACAGCGTTAAGTATAATCTTCTTTCATAGCACAACCCCTGTGCTTTTTCACTAACTGGCATAATCTCACTTTTGCTCTACCTCATGGTTACACTCTGTGTAACTCATAGAAATGAGTGCTATCTTGCTTCAGATTCCTTTGAAGATGACAGAATTATCAATGCCCTTTAAAGGTACCATGGACATTTTTTGTAAATTATTAGGTATATTTAAGCCTGCCATCATCATGATAACCTGCTTGTATTAGTCACAAAAGGAAAGGAAATAAAGGCCTTTTTTGCAGTTGTTACTCCACTGACATTCAGAACTTAGAACTTCCTCCTGACTGTATCTCCTCTTACCAGTCCTTCAGAAACCCCTTCCAGGGGTTTCCTCATTATGCTTTCAATGTCTAAACCAGTTTGTGTTGTTGACATCTAACAAATAGGACCAATACCAACATATTTAAATGTATTTTACAGCTTGGCCTGTGTTTCCAGGATATGCCTCTAAATTCTTACCTGGTATTTATACTACAAAATTCTTTTCAATGGGGGGCAATCATTGCTGCCCATCCTTGTGCAATGCTGATAGGTTGTTCTGCCTACCTGATCACTTACTATTGAAATATATAGTGTTTACATGCATCAAAGAAGTAAAAGCCTTACGTAAGAAAGAGAAAGCCATTCAGTGGGAACCAAAAAGAAAAAGAAAAGCTGAAAGATTTAAGAAAGAACACATAACAGCGTGGAGGTTCAAAGGAAAAATACTGGATCCTGTGCCTTATCTTCTAAGAAGAGCTACAATTTTTGTCACCTTATTTAAAATGTATTTTGGAAAAAGTGTTTGAAAAAAATCGTTTTAAGCTGCTTGGGTATGTTTTTCAAACATGCAGAGAATTTCTAAGTCCTTTTGCTCAAGCATCAGGCTTATGTGCAAAATAATCCCCCAAACGCATCCCTCTTGGAGGCGAAATTCATGTGTTTCTTGCCTTGCCCCCAAACAAATGCTTTTGCATGAGTCATTTATTGTGGAACTATTAACCCTCATTGAAATGCACATCTAAACTGACACTTAACCCTGATTTTTTTAGCAGCACATGAGGGTGTGGGTGATACTTATTTGGATGGCACCTTGCAGCCTGGAGGCTTTAAAAGTGTTTTATTTACATAATGTCTCATTTATTTTGTAAGAGTTACACTCTCCCGTCACTGCTGTGATCTTCTTTGGCATAGAAAATATCCAACAGCTGTTTATCAGCCTACAGAAATGCTGTGTAATAAGAAGTAAAAAGAGATTGTGCATCTCAGTGAAACCATGGAGTGAGTCAAGAAGAAACACCATCAAGAGAAAAGAAGGAAAAAGCAGTCACCGGTCTTCCAACTTTCATTTGTACAGTCCTGTAGGTCACTGGTAGGCAGAGAATCAGATGGGAAAAAAGCATTCACTGTGTTTCCACCCATGATTTGCACAGCCCTGCTGGTCACGAGCAGGCCCAGTGATTAAGGCACAGGAGTCATCCTGGGCACTGTGTAGGGAGCAGTATTTTGCATAACCTGAAAAAACAAATGCATAAGCCAAGATTTTGAGAAGTGACACATTCTTGGGCTGTGGAATAGAAGGTATTTTTAAATGGAGTGGAGCCTGTGGGTTTTTTTTCAGAAGCAGATACCTATGAGGGAACAAACATTAATTTCACTACTGTGTGCAAACCAGTAACAACCACAGGAGAGTCCAAGGAGTAAATTGTGGGAGATAAATTGCACAAATGTTAGAAATTTCACACCTTCTGAAGTAGTTTTCATTTTTTTTTATTGTTTAAAATAGAATAGTATTCTTCTTCACCTTTGATTAATATAACAGCACAGGAGAAACATCAAAACTTTATTAGTTGGAGTGGCTGGGTGATCTTAGAGTTTAAACAGGTTAGATTACCTCATGCATAGTGAGACAGATATTTACAAAACAATAAGAAAAAACACTGCTGATATCTTACAGGTGGGAGAGTATTTGTGCATAGAAAAATGCAATAAAATTTGAGTTGTGAAAATTTTAGCTCTTGCTAATTATAAGAGACAGAATTTATGAAGCATAGTATTAAATCCTGGGGAGAAACTTTACTAAATGATAATACATTGTTCAAGATACAGTGTAAGTAAACACGTTGAAAACCAGTTCATGGGAACTTGCCTTGACATGCAGAAAAGACTAAAATTTAACTGAGCAGTCATTGGGATGGCAGGCTTTCTTTCTTCAGAAAGAAGATTTAGAAACAAGTGCTTTGCCATTTATCATTATCAACTATAATTGAAATTGGGCCAGCTCAACACTTTGCTCTGAAATTGTGAAAGCTGTGTCATCAGGTATTGGACTAACAAAACAGAGGGCCTTAATGTTCACTGACACGAAAGCTTTGGAGTATTTAACACACTCCCTCATCAAAACTCTAGGTAGTTTATTAAATATGAAGGTAGAATATCTATCCAGGGGGAGAAAGAGCCTCAGCCATAGATTTTGTATCTTTTTTAGTAGTGCATCCCTTGCAAAGGTCTTCCATATATCTGCTTGTGTCGCAGATATATGCCAATAATTTTGTTCTGGGATTCTAGCATCAGTCAGGCATATTAAACTGATTACAAGAGAATGATAGAATAGCTAAATTCTAGAATGCCAAATAAATTTAGCTGTTACGTATAAAGACTAGTGCTTAAGGAAAGATATCATTTGTAAATTATTCGGGTTCTCCAGGATGAGTTTTTTTGTTCAGTGGTTAGAAGAGTGGTTGCTCTCATCTATGTTTCTTACCTGACGACAGAGACTTGCAGGAGAACATGATGGCTTGCTGTGAGCCTACAGCCTGAAGAATACTGGCTCTTTAGCTGGCTTTCCATTTCTAATTTTTTTTCTACTAAATCCTTTTCTTCTTCACCTCTCAGAGTCATCTGTTAATAACAACATTCAGATGAACTGCGAAGACTGATATACGAGAACGAGAGCTACACATTAATTTCAGCATATGGTCTTGAAATTTAAGGATGAGATATCTGAAGAAGAGGTGTTTAGTTATGTCAGTCACCAAGATCCCCTCTACGGACAAGGGAAACATTCATACTTCAGGAGAGTGAAGACTTCCATCTAAAGACAGGGGTTTAAAGTACCTAAGTTCAGGCCTTTCAAGGTGCCTGACTCTCCTCCATCAACCGTAGAGGAGATCAGATGACAAGCTTTTACTATGTGTCTGGGTTTTTGATGGCTAAAAATAGGATAATTTCTCAGCTGAAGTGAGACAATTCCCGTCTTTGGAGTCCATCTTTTGCTCTTGAGTTTGTTCTCTTCTGGTGAGAGGGAGAGTTTGGATAATGAGCTGTGCTGAGGCAAGGGATTCATCTCAACCAATACTGAAAAAAGATGTGACCTCTGTGATTTCTTCAGTTCAAGAAACAGAGAGCTCCAAAGGATGAGATGAACACTTCAGAAAGATGGCATGGATTGTCCTGTGAAGATGTTATCCTCATCATAAAGAAAAACATCTTTTGTAGTCAAACTTCTAAATGGTGAAAGTTAAGTGCTCTGAATCTCATCAATATGATAGCCCAGATTGAAACGAGTCACTGTATTGGGTGTTAGTGTCAAAGGAGCGGGGCTGGAGGGGCGGCCTCTGTGAGAAGAGATCAGGGGCTACACAGCCCATCCCAGCTATCTCCAACAGACCTTCTGGCAAAACATGGCCAAGCTGTCAGCTCCGCTGGAAAAACATGTCTAAGAAAGGCTAGAACACCACAGGGAGAGGAGGAGGGAACAAATATTGTGAGAAAAAGCAGAGGGAACACAAAATGTCATATGAGCAGGAGGAGGAGGAGATGCTCCAGGTGCCAGAGTAGATATCCCTTGCAGCCCATGAAGGAAGGATCCATACTGCAGCAAAGGAAAAATATGAGAAGGAGGGAACAGCAGAGAGCAACTATTGTATACTGACCAAAATAACCCAGCCCTGTGCTGCTTGCAGCAACAGAGATGAGGGTGGAGAGAACCTAAGTCTGAGAAAAGGGGAAAGAAAAGTGTTTTTTAAATCTTTGTATTTTTATTTTCCATTACTAGAATTAGAAACTTTGTTTTGGAGTTTGAGTTATATTTATTGGGTTTTTTTTAATGGAAAATTTCAGTTAATTTTCCCAAAGTTGAGTTTATTTTGACAATAACTGGTAAGTGAGCTCCCTGTCTTTTAACTGATGAGCTTTTTTGCTCCTTTTCTTCTTATTTTCTCCCCCACATCACCAAGGGGGTGGAGTGAGCAAGCATTTGGTGGGTGCTTGGGTGTTAGCCAAGGCTAACCCATCAAAGAACATATACCCTTTATTATTATAAATTAACTTCATGTGCCTTTCCTAGGGGAAAAAAAAAAACAAAAAACAAAAAGACTCCAAGTGTACAACGCTACTTTGAAAAGTAGAGTAAAATTCCTCATGTGGTATCTAATACATGGGAGACATAGCTAAAATTCAGATAATGACAATATTTCCTTTTCCCAGATATTTCATTAGGGAAGATTAGAATAGTCTATGAGAAGGTGAAGCACCTTGGGCAATATCAAAATATTTCCAGATTTATGTGTAGAATATGTGAAAACCTATGCTAATATATGCACAAACTCAAGTGGCTGTCAGATTTGCATTGTAATATGAACAATTGAATTGGGATTTTATTTTACATTCAAAATTCTAGTTTTCTGATTTTTCACTTGCTCTGAAATAGCAGAAGTGCAGCAACCTTTTCAAAAACTGTAATAAATCAACTGCATTTTTTGGTTTTGATTTGGGAAGACAAAACATTTCATTTCTGATTTGACCTTTTCAAGAAAGTACGATTATAATAATTTTTACTTTAAAACAGCTCTTCAAAAATGTTAAAACAGGGCTTTTCTATATCACTGCATCTTTTTTCCTAAATGAAAAACTGTCAGTACTGACATATATTAACAACACGTCATGGTGGGTGTGTACACTACTTAAACAGCAAAAAAGATTCTGATTAAAATGTTCTGACTGACAGACCATTTATCTCATGCCATCCTTTTAATCCTCTTTGCCATCAAGGGTGGAGCAGGTTTTCTGTTCAGAAACAGATGCAGTAGCCTTCTTGGTTGTTGTCACAGCAGTCACCTCCTCTGTAGTCAGGAGGGTTTCATTGCAAAAGCAGAGTTCATCCTTGGTGCTTGCTCTTCAGCTGTGTCTATTCCACTTTCTATCAGCACTCCCACCATACAGGCAAGGCTGCGTTCCTTGTGAGGAATTCCTTCCTTATCCTTTTCTCACTGGAAATCAGTAAAACCCCTCGTGCTTCCTTTCTCTTAAGTGTAAACCCCGGTATGATGTTTTGAGAACAGGAACACCTTGCAAAATGGTTCACTGATTGCTGTCAGGTGCAAAGGAGGTATTTAGTGCGCCAGACTGGAGCTTAATAATGCACTCTTGCAGGTGCCATGAGAACATAATATTCAAAACCTGGGGTTCCTTAGGTTTAGTTGCAGCTGGGTACTCTTGGGAGCAGAAAGTAGTTCTGTAGGCATTAGGACAGAGTTAAAATGGACAGAACCATCTGAATAGGAAAGGTGATTGCACAAGACCCAGCTCAACAACCTGCTGTAAAGGTAAATCAATCTGAAGTCAGGCTGCTTTTAAAACAAGCTTTTTGGTGGATCTTTTACATTTCTGCCATAGCTTATCATTCCTTGTTTTGGGCCAGGACCAACACAGCTATTCTGGAGTGCCTCACCAAACATATGGTGTGTGTGCTGTTTCCATCATTAACCAGCTAGGCAGCAGGGAATGGAGCGCCTGCTTGAAAATATTGTGGGAATGGGATTCCTTGTACTTGGAGTGCAGGAGTCTACAACTGAGACTGTGGATATGCCTCCTTTCCAGCTAATACCTGGACAGAGCCAGAAATTGAGTATTATAAGGCTGAAATATAATTTTGACATCCATCACCTGTTGATTCTCTTTGGCACTGGTTACCCTTTCTCCTGTTAGAGACTCCTGTTTGCAGAAACAAGCATTCATACTGGGCTTTTCCAAGAGTGGTGCTGGTATTACAGAGCTGACATATTGTGTGCATGCCGCCAACATGTTGACAAAAAGAGAGAAAACTTTAATTTAATACAGATGTTTTAGTGCAAAATGTATCAGCAACATTTCAGACTTCTTCTTTCAGTCCTGTCAATCAAACATATCCTCTCCACCAGACAAGTTAACATGCTCTGGAAGAATGCCTGTTTTTGACAGGCATCCTGAACATGGTGTGATTTTTTTTTTTTAAATTCTCTGTTCCTTTGGCCTATTCATATGTCTGTTTGTTCAGAAGACTACAGCTCTCCTCATTCACTTTAGTGATGAATTCAGATGAAGTTTTGGCCACACCCCTAGTGCTTTACAATCTTTGTGTGTAAATGAGTAATTTCAGCTGCATAGCAGATCACTATGTACATCTGAAATCAGATTTAAGTGTGAATATAACAGATAGGTATATTGGCATTTCTGAAAGTTTGATCTCAAACCATTAGTTTATAGACCCTTTTGAAAAATTTATTTATACTTTAAGAGATGTAGTCTTCACAGCAAATTCTGACCTCACCCCTACCTTTTCCATTTCCCCTTCTTCTTGATAACAAAGCTTGTCTATTTGTATTTATTTCACTTCCTATCTTCTGTAAAACATCCCATTTAAAGTTGTAAATTAATCTGCCCTTGAATAGATGTGAAGACTTTGGTGTCCTGAAAAGGAAACTGATGTGGGAATACACATTATGTGGCCCAAGAGCAGTTTAGCTTTTTTTCACCAGACTTTTGTTATTTCCATGTAATTAACCTTTATTCTCTCATTCATATATTTTTAAAATAGGAAAAAAATATGTCTGGAGACTACCTGATGATGTTGTGAGTTTCTAGCTGGTGAGATTTCTCTAGCAGTAATTTCTGAATTCAATATAGCAAATCCTGACTAGGCCACCTGTCAGCAGGTAAATAGCATATTTATGAGACTTGCAATCCAATTCCTAATTTATAATGTTTTTCAAAAAAGGAACTGGCAAAGGGAGTCAGCTATGTTTTGACCTTGCTTACACTGAATGTTCATAACTATAGGGAATTTGAGATCATCCTGATGTGCAGGAAGATTTATTTTCTGTTCAGTGAGAATTCTTAGGTTGAACTCTCTCTTCCAATAAACCTTGATATTCATCTTGCCTAATTCTTTGTGAATTTAATGCAGAAAATTCTTAAGGCAAAAAAGATAGTCTGACTCACTCTAAGTTTATAATGAGTGATACAGGATTAAGTAATTCAAAAGGGGAAAAAACCATTCTGTTCTATGCTGGTTTTCATGGATTCCATGACAAAGGAGTGACATAGCATGGTGGGCCCAAGATTGGTACACGGTTTTGGCAAGGGACAATGAAGTTTTCATTCTGTTTCAGACAGAGCTGTCCTGATGTGAAATTTTATTTTTCAGCAATGTATTTCAGCATGAACATCAGTGCTAAAAATAGCCACTGTTGCGTGCAGAAGCCTTGTGTCATGGTTTAACACTGGCCCAACACAAGGCACCCATGAGAGCTGCTCGCTCACCCTCCCCTGCCACGGCTGGGCAGAGGAGAGAGGGGAAAAAAAGTTAACGAACGGTTCATGACTGAGATAAGGACAGGGAGAAAACATTTCAAGGGAAAAACATGCTTAACTTAAAGTTACAAAGTGAATTTATTGCTAACAGAATCCGAGGAGGATAATGAGAAGTAAAATAAGCCCTTGAAACACCTTCCCCCCAGACTCTCCCTCCTTCCCATCAACAACACAGGGAGGCAGAGCAGGGGGTTTTGGTCAGTCCATCACCAGGATTTTCTTCCACTGCTCCGGGAGAAGAGTCCTTCCCTGTAAGGCCGTGGGGTCCCTCCCACGGGAGACAGTTCTCCGGGAACTTCCCGGCGTGGGTCCGCTCTCACGGGCAGCAGCCAAACCGCCCCTGCTGCAGCGTGAGTCCCTCCCATGGGCACACAGTCCTCCAAAAACTGCTGCACCGTGGGTGTCTCCCCATGGGGTGTGGTCCTCCAAGGACAGGCTGCTCCAGCCTGGAAGCAGGGCCCTCTCTCTCCACCGGGTCTCCCACTGGATCACAGCCTCCTCCAGGCATCCACCCGCTCTGGCACAGGCACCTCCCCCACGGGCTGCGGGTGGATCTCTGCATTCCCCGTGGATCCCCATGGGCTGCAGGGGGACAACCTGCTTCACCATGGTCTGCACCATGGCCTGCAGAGGAACCTCGGCTCCGGCTCCTGGAGCACCTCCTCCCCCTCCTTCTCCACTGACCTTGGTGTCACCGTGTTGTTTTCCCTCACATGTTCTCTCCTCCTCCTCTGCTCTGACTAGAATCCCAAAATCTTGTGTCTTTATTTTGATTTTCTTCTTAAATATGTCATCACAGAGGTGTTACCAGCCTCTCTCACTGGCCCAGTTCTGGCCAGCAGCATGTCCATCTTCAGAGCCATCAGCCCTTGGCTCTGCCGGACATGGTGGGAAGCTTCCAGCAGCTTCTCACAAGAGCCATCTTTGTGGCCCCCCCTACTACCAAAAACCAGGCCGTGCCAAACAAATACACTTTGGTAGGACCAAATTCAGTTAGCTAAGAGTGTCTGGGGAGGAGTCCAAGAGACTCTCTGGACCCCACAGCACTGTCCAGAAAAAGGAGCCATAAACCTATCTTAAAAAAGATATATTTGAAAAAGAGAAGTATGAGACTAAGATGTAACTGGCACTGGAAACCATGGCAACAGGTGGGGAAATCTCAAAAAAGCAGAGAATCCAGGAGCATGGTTTAAGACTAAAATGTATTAATCTCTTCTCTATGAACTCCCTGTCATCTAGGGAACTGTCCTTCTGCAGCCTGCAAAATTTCACATTGTGAAAGTTTTAGAAATATTTTAATTTATTTGAAAGATTTTAGGTACATAATTATGAGGAGGTATCTACATGGAGTAATTACACTGGGGTGAAGACATGCAGACAGGGCAACTGTGCCCCAAATTTGCTTTACAAAGCTCCATCCTAACAAATCATAAGAATACCAGAAGTGTCCCTGAAATGCAAATTCAGAATCCCCTAGGGTCGGGTAGCACGCTCTCTCAGTCAGCTGGGGGAAGCCTGTCCATTTGTCCATGCCAGGTTGATGTGTGACAGGACACATGGTCACCCAGTTTGTGCACAGGTTGGTTTCTCTGTACTGCCCATGACTCCAGGAGCTGTTGCCACTGGGTGGAAACTTAAGTGCCTGCCTGAGTTTTCTCAAGTTTAAGGAAATTGATTCTTAATCATGCACGTAATTCTACTCATCTTCCTCATTATTCTAGCAGGGCAAAATTATCATGTTTTAATTTATGAAGCTGTGCATAACATTTGTCAGTGTCTTACTACTTTTTACTCTCAGAAATATGACACCAAAATCTTGTTTGTTGGTAATATTTTGAAACCATATTACATATCAGAAATAGTCATAAAGTGTCTGTACTTCCTGGTGACATAAATGATCTCTCCTGGAATTTTTTGTATAATGCTGATGAGACATGTTTCTCAAAACATCTGAGCACCATAATGTTAGATCTCTGGTTAATATGCTTTTGAAAGATTTAACACGACACTGAAAACACAAGCGATTTAAAAGTGATGGAAGCAAAGTCAATATATGCACTAGTACATAATTTTTATTTTTTCCCCCTAAATTACAGAAAAACTCCAGCATTATTAAGAAATTGTTTAACTCCTTAAAATGTTTTAAAATTATAGATTGATGATTGAAAAGTCCAAATATTTGGACAAAAATATTTTCACACAAAAAGTCTGAGAAACCATAGACCTGAAATACAAAACAAAGAACATATTCCTGGTTTTCTTTTTTCTAGTAATATTCAAGCTGATAGCTCACCCAAAGATTTTACTCAGTTTAGGGGGGCCAGAAAGCTGTATTTTTACTCAAAAGATCATAATTGCATTTTGGCATTTAAGCTTCCCTTTGGATATTTTGGTACTGATCCATGTATATTCCTAAATATCTCAGCTACTCCATCCAGAAACCTGTGCTCATCCAAAAGGATATCTGATATCCTGTTGCTGACCCACCATTATTCTAGAAGAATTGCTGTCCTTCAGATTATCTGAACGTATTCAGAATTGAGCAACTTAAAATTCATTGCAACATGGATGTTTTCAGGCAATTCCCGATGAGACAAAAGAATTAATCTGTTTTTATCTTTTTTGTTTGTTTCTTCTCACTGAAGAAGTCTGACTGGAGGTTTTTGAACAGGTTGCCATTCTTGCTCAGTGTATGTGTTTGTTCCTAGAGATCTTTGTAAAGCTGCTGTCTCCCTCCAAACTAGCTTTCTTTCTTTACACAGATATCCTGTCTTTTGTCTTTGTGCTGATGGCAGCAAAACATGTCTATCAAGTAAAATCCTTTCCTTTACCATTTAATTATCAGGGAATTTGTGTCATGATCATCCATCAATTGTTCCATTGATTGCCTCCTCTGACTGAGAAAATGAAATGTCCCAGTTGACAGCCTATTTTCCAAAAATAACAACATGAAAAAGCATGAAAGGCTTGTCCTAAACTGTGTTAAGAAATCCTGCTCAGCCTGCAGTTTAATAGAAATTCTGTCATGGGACATCTGGGAGCTCAGTTACACGATATTTTTAAAACAGCAAGAGGCCAGTATTTTTTTCTGGTAAGTTTTGATGAAATAACAGGTAAAATATTGGCTCTTTTTGCAATAATTGGGAAGTTCACAATAGAGGTCAGTGCTAGGATTTCATTCAAGGGAAAACTCAGTATTGAATGTTATGCCTTGTTTCTTCAGGACTTAGAACTGCTTCATGCTGTGGATTGCTCACGGTCGCTTTATTTATTTCAGGGACTTTTCCACCTGCAAAATACTCACTTTGGCTCATGAAACAAATTCTGAACCTAGATCACTAACCTGGTCTTCTCCTGAACCACCTGTCAGGAGATTGTTTGCTATCATGGCCTCAGCAAGTCCCAGTATCCGAGCTGTGTGGGTGCCAGCAGACAATGTGTATCTGCGGAGACCCAGCTCCTGGGAATAGCCCAGGGCACAGACCCCACAGCCTTCCCAGCATGCCAGGAGCCGAGTGCATCAGGCTTCAGAGAAGGGTTTCTGCCATCAGCATGCCGCAGGATTGCTGGTAAAACATACCCAGTGTCTGACTAATTTATAAAACCTACTATAACTGATCAGGTGACCAATCCAATGCCAAAAGAAAAACAACATTAAAAATTGGGAGAAAATTCTTAAAATAGAAAATATGAGCACATGTCTGCATATAGCTCGACAGATGGCATCTCTTTAAACAGGGTTTGTCCATATGGCAAGCAAGTAGATTGAATCTGAATGCTGTATAGGATCCCAATGGAGGAAAACCTGAATTTTTTTTACTCAAAGAGTGTACGCTATATATCTCACTTATGCTTCAGATGACAACATAAGCAGTTTTATGTCATCAGCTTCTGGTAGTAGCTGCAAATAATCAGAGAGAGAGGGAAGAGATGAAGAAACACCAACTTATCAGTGCACTGGGAAACTCTCTGAGTGAGGATTTGAATAAATAGACATGAAGAACAAGAAAAAAGAGACATCCAAACCCCAGTAAAGAAGTTCTCATAACCAGTTAAATAATTTAACAGCTGACTAAGAGAAAATGAAATTACTGAAGCTGCTTGACCACCCAGTCATTAGCACGGACAGGCAACAGAGTCCCAGAGTACCAAAAAGCCCATGTCAGTTCAGAAAGGCTGCTGAGGATATGAAATTTCTTTAATATGGTAGGTATCTGCCCAGGTAGAGAAGATTTCTGAATCAGAATAAGCACATCCCTTGCCTATTTATCTCTCACAGGAGCTTAAGCATTCAGCTCATGCACTGATTACTGCTCGTGAGCTGCAAGCTCTTCTCAGCAGAGGTACTCCAGGCATAAAGGAAAGGTTGTAGTCGAGAATGTATTACCTGCTGTGGCACAGGGATTACACTGCTTCCACAGGAGGAAGCCTACCTGGCAGCCTTATGGTGCAGGAGAACTGGGAAGAAGCCAATTTTATCTATGGAGAAAACTTTAAAGGTAGTTACAGCATTCATTTCAAACCAGAAAATTTCCATTCCCTCTGAAAGGAAGCATAGCAAGACTGTGATGTTTGAAAACAAAGTGAATGTATCAATATGAAATATATATTTGTTCATGGAAGTCTAATTTCTGACAAGTTCAGTCAATCTTGCTTACTTGTTAATGTACAAAGGGTTGAAAAATATTTCACTTTTTTAAACAAACAAACAAAAAAATAAAAGATCCGAGTTTAAATATTTCTTAGCTAAATAAATGTGTACCTGCACATTTGGTGAAATGGCGAATTAAGTATGAATCATATATATATTAAACATTCCACAGTTATCCACATTTTCAATTCAGTTTAACAGACACTTATTGTCCTCTTTTACGGACAATATCATCTTTGGAACCAGGAAAAGAGAAAAGGTTTCATGTGACATTAAGAAAACTCTCAGTGAGAAAATATACCTGAAATCACCTGTAAAAAAAAAAAACAGGACAGGCTGATGGCAAACTGTTGTGCTTTTACTGCTGCATTTCATTACTGAATGTACCAGTTAAAGTAAGACTGGACTATCAAAGAAACTGAGAACAGAACTTTATTTTCAGGCCGAAATTTATACTTTCAAGTGAAACATGGTATCTGAGCCTATTTCTGGTTATTTGCAACCACCTTGTGCCTGCAGTAAAACCTGAAGACACAGATAGCAGTACCTGCATACTGTCTTGAAGACTTTGGAGGCATCTTGAGGGCAGTAGGTTGTCTATGCAAATTATGGTGGAAAACACCATAGAGGCCTGTCTTCAAAACACTATTAAATTATTTCTGAATCTCTTGCTTCTGAGTCCCATACAAGACTAGAATGCATGCCGTGAATGAGAGTTCAGTCATTTACCATACAGCTAAAACTCTGATGAATTTCAGGTTCCACCTCTCTCAATTTTTATAATTCTCCACAAGTAAGTGAGGTTTTTTGAGGCATAATTTTATGTTCTCTAGAAAGATGCACCCTAGAGCAATTAAGAGGCTAGTGAAAGAGTTTGCCAAGCCACTTTCAATCAATTACCACCAGTCCTGATAATTTGGATAAGTCCCAGTTGACTGGAAATTGGCAACTGTGATGCTCATCTACAAGAAGGATCAGAAGCACAGCCTGAGGAACTACAGGCCTGTCAACCCGACCTTGATACCAGGGAAGGTCATGGAGCTGGTCATCCTGAATGTCATCATGTGGCATATGCAGGACACCCAGGAGATCATGTCCAGCCAACATGGGTTTATAAAAGGCAGGTCCTGCTTGACCAAGCTGATCTCCTTCTATGACAAAGTGACCTACTTTGAGATGACGAAAAGGCTGTGGATGTTGCCTAACTAGACTTCATGAAGGCCTGACACTGTCTACCACAACATTTTCCTGGAGAAACTGGAAGCCCATGGCTTGGACAGGTGTACTCTTTGCTGAGTGAAAAACTGGCTGAATGGCTAGGCCCAGAGAGTGGTGATGAATGGAACTAAATCCAGTTGTAGGTCAGTCACCAGTCTTGGGTTCCCCAAGGCTCAATACTGGGGCCATTCCTGTTTAATATCTTTGTTGACTGCCTGGATGAGGGGATTGAGTGCACCCTCAGTCAGTTTACAGTGCAGACACTATGCAGGAGTGTTGTTTTGATGGAGGGTGGGAAGGCTCTGCAGAGGCATCTGGACAGGCTGGATTGATGGGCTGAGGCCAACTGTATGAGGGTCAACAAGGCCAAGCACCAGATCCTGCACTTGGGTTGCAGCAACCCCATGCAGCCCTACAGGCTGGGGGCAGAGTGGCTGGAAAGATGTCCAGGGGAAAAAGGACCTGGGGTCCTGGGGTCAGATGGCTGCATATGAGCTTGCAGTGTGCCCAGGTGGCCAAGAAAGCCAATGGCATCCTGGCCTGTATCAAGAGTAGTGTGGTCAGCAGGACCAGGGCAGTGACCGTCCCCCTCTACTTGTCATTGGTGAGGCCACAACTCAAACCCCATGTTCAAGTTTGGGCCCCTCATTTCAAAAAGGACTCTGAGGTGCTGGAGAATGTCCAAAGAAGAGCAATGAAGCTGGTGAAAGGTCTGGATCACTTATCTGATTAGGAGTGGCTGAGGAAGCTGGGGTTGTTCAGCCTGGAGATGAGGAGGCTTGGGAGAACCTCTGCTCTCTACAACTAGTGGAAAGGAGGTTGTAGTGAAGTGGGGGACAATCTATTTTGCCATGTCTCAAATGAAAGCACAAGAGGAAATGGCCTTAAATTGCACCAGTGAAGGTTCAGATTAGATATTAGGAAACACTTTTTCACTGAAAGAATAGTTAAATGCTGCAATATGTTGCCCAGGGAGGTAGTGGAGTTGGAAGGCTCTGGAAGTGTCTGGATGTGGCTCTAGGGAGTATGGTTTAGGGATGATTATGGTGGTGCTGGGCTGATGTCTGGACTAGATGATCTTGAAAGTGTCTTCCAACCTTGATGATTCCGTGATTCTGTGAAGGATGGGTGCTATTGCTAACTATAACTACTATAATTATTAAAACTAGTCATCAACGTACTGTTAAGTTTTTCCAAAATCTTTCCTGTTCACTAGACACAGAAACTATCTTTGACATTTTGGACTAGAAAATGAGGCTCAGAAAACCATCCATCTTTTCAGCACAAAGAAGGTTGAAGATTGGTAATTCTATCCTTCCATCCTTTATTATCTATAGAAAGAGGGTGTAAACTTGGGAATGTGTATCAGGCTGGTGAGTCATGCGGATAAACAGATATTTTGCCAGGCTCATTTGCTTAACCTTGATGCTTGTCACATGTCATGCTACAAATTCCACTGTGCATTACAAAGGATTTGACATCATAGAAGTAATTATTCCAAAATGATCCTGATAGATTAAAAAAAAAATTAAAATAAGGTAATTTAGTCCTAAACCCAACATTGTCTAATGAGAATGTTTCTGGGTCTGCAAATCCATAGTCATGTTTTATTTATAGCCTGCCTATGATTCATCATTAGAGTTTCTTTCAGATTTTGAAACAAAAAATGTTCTTCCATGCACGAGTGTTTTTAGATAACCACAGCTGCTCCTCACTAGCTGCTGTTTCAGTAGCAGAAAGCCTAACACTAGTATTCTTATGCATCTTTACTCCTATCTGCTCAAATTCAAACATATTTCAACACACACAATCAATCCCATTGTGAGGAATTCAGGCACCAGCCACTGCAGCCAGAATTTGGCTTGTCAGCAAAACCCCTTTTTGTTCCAAAGAGGAACAGCTGATGGAATGAAACTTTGCTGTTGGCTAGAAAGCTCTGAAAGGATTGTGCTGTCCCAGCTCTGCCCTGGCTGAGCCAAAATGCCTCTGAAGATGTTTAAGGCAATTGTCAGAAACTCTGTTGGGTAGGCAGCAAAGAAAGTCAGGACGCTACTTAGCTCTTCTGCTGCTGAGGGATGCAGTTTAAATTTTTCTGTGTATTGCTTGCTGGGTGATAAAAGGATGAATGGTCTGAAGTGGTATGTCATTGAGAAAATTATTTTTGGAGGTTTTGTGGTGGCAGTTAACATTTCTGCTCTATTGATTTAAAAGCCTTCTCTGCAAATGGACAAGTTTACGGGTTGTTTAAGAAGCAGAGCTTGAGCTAAATATTTCTGGTAATCATGTCCAAAAATAAATTTTGGTCATCTCTGCACACACACTTCTCTCTATATATACACCTAGTAAGGTTTGTTTCCACTGGGATAAAACCCTGTTGAACCTTCTGGGCTGAAGGGGTACTGTTTACTGACAGATGCTTTTGCACTTTCAGATACCATACCAGGTTATTATTATGCCCACATGTGCTCTTTCAGGATCTAATCAGACTTGAATTGAGAGAGACTCTGAGTTAGTGACCAGCTCACCTACTCTGTCATTTCTTACTGTGTACCTCTACAGACAGCACTGGAGAAGTGAGACTACAGCTTCACACATGTGGCTGGCATAGCCACATCAAATGGAACTGGTTTGTTGTCTCCCCACTGTTGATCTCAGTGTTAGAGATAGGTACAAATAAAACTTTGGTCGATGCCAGTAGGGATGCAGAGGTTGTTGATTGGCAGTGCACTTCTTACTGTACTTGTGGCACTTTGTGAGTTGAAAACAACTGAAGGATTGTGACTGTAATCAGCACATCTGGGGAACACAGAGGATGAGTTTGTAACCTTGGCCTAAGGTTGTAACATGAATGCTCTTGTCACTTGTACTCCTGGCAGCTTACTGCTGTCAGGCAGCTGGGAGAAGGCAGAAAAAGCTGTAGGGAGTAGTTAAGTGGATGACTTTTGACTCTCTGTAAATAGAAAAGGAGAAATTGAGGTCTTGGGGCAGCCCTGTAACTTCAGTATTTGCAAGTCTGCTGTTTCATTCCTGTGGATAGCCAGAAGACTTGTCTCTTTCAAGACTATGTTCCTCTTTCAAGAGTATTGCGATTACACGGACCTACAGTGCGAAACGTCCCATACTGCATAAGTACTTAGTTAAGTGCCCATAAAAATAATATATACACTCGTAAAAGTAAAGCAGCTTCACACATATTCTGCTTTTTTCATTTAGAACTACATGTTCATTCTTATTCACTAAATAGATACTTGAACAAAAAAAAAAAAAAAAAGGTCATCAAAACTAGATTTCTTTCCATGAGAGAAGTTATCACAAATGAGTACTGAGATCACTCGTCTGCTGTTGGTAATTCTATGTTCAATGAGTTTGGGAAGCAGTTACATGCATTTTCTATTTTGTTTTGTATGTTCTCAGTGCAAAACACATGCATGATTTCTATACCTCTTTCAATTTGATTTCAGCATAAACCTATTTTGTATAAATTTATTTCCTGTGCCAAATTTGTATGGAGATTATCTCTTAAATATGCTAAGTGGAGAGGTCAGAGCTCTCTCTATTTGTTAAACAAATTAGTGTTAGAGGTTCTGTACAATTCCAACACAAAAAATACAAGAAAGGCAATGAGAGGGAGAAGCAGTCAGAAAAAACCAATGAAAAGTACTTTGTATGTCAAAAATCATAGGGTTGCTAACAAAAACTCAACTTTGCCAAAAAGTTCCATGTGAAGGAGTTAACTTAGTTTAAGCTAAAATATGAACTCCTCTCTGACTGCCTCACCCACTGCAGAAAATATATTATATTAAGTATTTCTTTAAAATGTGACCTTGGAAATCTGAACCTGGTAATTGGTGGTCATGGGGGAACAACTGAAGATCTTTGAGCTCTGATTGGTGTGGGTAAAGATCCATGCGTATTTGGACACATAGCTGAAACTGATCCTATTTTTCTTTGCTCTTCCCATTTCACAAGACAGTCTTTGGGCTGTCCTGCTTCTTTGAACAGGCAACCAAGGCTCTTAACACACAGACCATCTCCCTCCCTCTCTCCTACAGTGCTCATTCATCTCCAGCTATGTTAACTCCTCTCTTCTGGATATGTGCACCATTTGTGTGGCTGCTACTGCGTGACTGAGCATATATGCAGGGCTTCATGAAAAGCTCTGATCAGCATTCAGTTCACAATGATACACAAGGGTTTACAGCCAGGGTAACAGGGTAGTCTCGCCTGCAAATTTATGACTTTTAGAGAAAGCCAGGTTGGGTAACTTTTGTGCTCATTGCACAAGGAAGCCTTACAGTGATCTCAAACTTAGGTGAAAAAGAGGAATGATGAAATAGGGATCAGTCTTATCTGAAGAAATGATACTGTTTGAAACAGTGGAAAAGTTGAAGGCTCTAGAGGCAAAGAATTGCTGACTGATCACCCATCATGACAGAAAAACAGGAAAGAGACAAAAAATAGAAAAAAGGAGTAACAATCCCTGTAGAGGGAATAGCAAATTTGAAAGAGGAAGAAAGACAAAAGAACAAAGGTATAAGGCTTCTGATTTCTCTTTTGATGGTGGTAGTTCTTTTATTCCAGGACTCAATAAAATAAGTCTACTTATGTAGCATCTGTGGTGATTTAAAACTTTACTACCTGAGGGTTGCTTTTCTACTATCTTCTGTTGGAGGTTACCCAGCCCAGCTGCCCCAGCAGAGCAGGGACAACAGCAATGGGCTCCCCTCAGCCCACTGGCCATCTGGCAGTCTGGGTTTGATGGCCAGGAGTAATAAGCTTGAGCTACCTACACGACTTCTCACTAAAGCAGGTGGGATCCATGCACACAGTGAGTAAAGCAAAAATGGTTCATACCCACAAAGAATAAAGCAAAGGAGGTCCATGTGGTGTCACTAAGCCTGCAGGTCCAGCAGATAAGGTCCATGTAGACAGTCCCACAAAGATGGCACAGTGGGAACTCTGGCAGAAAATTGAGAGGTGGCAAACTGTTTATGTAGCCACAACAATTCAGAGGCTTTTGAGGGAGTCATTTGTCTGTTAGGTGAGGTGAGGTATTCCAGTCAAATAAATAAGGTGTTTCTTCACTGGGACCAGTTCTTCAGTATGTTGCCATACGTTGTATCCATTTATTAAGAAAGAATTGAAAAAAGACATAGTTTTTTTTTTATCCTCAGTTTGTGAAGCGTGGAAGAACCAAATGAAAATTGCACTGTAGAACAGCTAACTCAGTTACAGAAGCCTATCCCTGTTTCAGGGTCTTTATATGAAATCTCTGTGAAGCCACAGGGGTGAAGAAGAGGGCCTCAACCATTCAGTTAGATTATTGTATTAAAAATATTTCTGAAGTATAATACAATTAAGTCACTAGAGGAAAAAATAATGCATTAGACCAAGAACATGCATTACATTATGATTGGTACCATAATTCCTGCAAAAATAAATCATAATCATATATTTCCTTTTTGAAAGCCAGTGGATATCCCGTCTCTGCCCAAAGCTCTGGTCAAACTTGCATTCTACAGAAAATAAATTAAAATTTTCTGAAGTTGAACCCGGGAAAATAAAACTTCTACATGCTGGATATCTTTCCTTAATATAACCAGTGTATATGATTAAAGTTAATTTGAATCCACTGGTTTGGAAGCTCCAACTATTTAAAAAAGTCCTCAAAGAGATATATGCAATCATTTGAGAACAAAATATAATTTCATCATTTGTTCATAATATATTCTAATTTTTTCCTCAAAATTTTGCTGAAAGTGATGGAAAATGAATTGGTATTGAATATTAGGGTCAAAATTTTCAAATTTGAGCACCTAAAATAGATTTCTAACTCCATATTTAAATAGCTAAATATAAGCACCCTGATTTTCAGAGCTGCTGAGCAATCCCAGCTGCCACTGAAATCAGTGGGAGCTTTAGGTAAATACCAGATTGCCTGTTTAGGCTCATTATCATGTAAAGACTAAACAGGGATTGATACACTTTAGCCAAAGTTATTAAAGAAGGTTGTTGTGGTAGGACAGGGATCTGTAGAAGGGCATAGAAAACTCTCAGGGAGTTGCAGAGCCCAAGCTGCTGCTCACGTGGGCACAAACCCATCCTGAGCCATCTCGCCCATTAACTTAAACCATAACAGAGGGCCTCATGCCGCTTGTGAATGGTGTCTGGCAACTAGGCTGCAACTGCTGTCCTAGAGAAATCATTGTACCAATCTCCTTTACTGTCTAAAGACTTTTCCTGATGTATAGGCTTAACCAAATGTTTTCAGCTTCCTTCCATTTCATTCTTTCAAATGGTTATTTCACTTCTCCCTATCTTGTTCCCAATGTCTGCCCTCCAGTAGCATCATCCAGCACGGACTCCAGCACGGGTTCCAGCATGGACTCCAGCACCTCTCTCCATCCTGCTGCCTGTGGCCGAGAGGGGCAGCCCTGCAGCAGTGTCTGCCTGTGGCTGCTGCCCACTGCTCCCGCGTGTCCAGGCTGGGAAGAGCTGGTGTGTGGCTCTATGCACTTCCCGGGTGTAGCCTGTGGCTCTGGGTAAAGGTGGCGGGGACTCATAACAGTTCTTGCATTTCTTGCATCTTTTTCCATGCAAGGTGGTTTGAGACAATAGCACAGCTCCCACACTGCCTCACACCCTGGGTCAAGAGAGGCTTTCTTGCACAGGCGCTGCGCTGAGACCTGCACCCTTGCCCTATATTTTATGAAGTAGTGCTGTCTGATGTCAGTTCTCCATAATCACCTCAAGCCTCTTTCCCTACAATAAGAGTTGTATAATGTTTATTTTTACTCCACGTGGCTTTTCCATCCTCAAAAGCTTCTCTGAGCCCTCCACAGAGCCCAGGAGGAGCAGGCGCCCAGCTGCCGGCCTTGCTCTCTCCCTCTCTGCTGAGCCCTGTGGCAACTGTATACTGCTGATTATGAAACGAAACAAAAGAGAAGCAGCTTCCATTGAACAAGCAATTGATGCAAAGATCAAAGAAGCAGCAAACAAAACACATCTTGAAAGAGAACAATTCAAAGCATCAAGCAGATGCTTATTTTCCCTACCTTGTGGTACAGATGCAGAGAAAAACCTCAAGTCCCTGAAGTCAACATCCAACCTGACAAGAGCCAGGATTCCACATCCAATGTTTTAATCCCTGATTTATGTCAGAAGTGCTACATTCCTCACGTTTTGGTTTTTTTTGGTTTGATTTGGGGTTTTTTGTCTCATTCACTTTATTTTCACAGCCAGGGGAACTCTGCTTTTTAATACAGTTCCCAGTCTTTCCTAGGAATAAGATGGATATTCTGTGTGTAAATCCTGATTTCATCAGGCTTGTGGCCTCCAAGGGTTATATTTCTGTTTAACTTCCAGAAGCTCTTTTAGCTGTCATGGTCTCAATTGAGGTTGCAATGGGATCTGGCAAAATTTAATTTATGTTTTAAGTTGCTAATGTTCTATTTGATGTTTAATAATTTCACCAGGCTTTAGTTTGTATTCAGGTCTTCCATGTAAAATATCTTCTTTTAAAAAAATAAAGAAAATACTTATTAGTTAACCTTTTTGGTAAAAAATACAGAGAAAGAATGTAAATATTTCATAAGGGAAAAAATGTAAAAAAAATTCTTGGTTTTTTATGTTAAAAAAAAAATCTAATTTGCATTCATATAAATGAGAAGTTTAAATGCCTCCATGCCTGGGAGTAGGTGATACTTGGAAAAAGTGGGAAGAAGAGACTCCTATTTTTGTATAACTTTCTGTGCTGAAAGGAAGTAAAATTTGTACTCAAAGTCAGTGGACAAATTGCTGAACTTAAAGACATTGAATACAATGAAAAGAGAACAGAATGTTTTCAAAGGCATTTATAATCATCACAGCGTGAATATTGATGGACAAAGACGAGGACATTAGGTTTTCTGAGGTGCCTGAGTGAATTATAAACCTGAGAATCACTGAATTTGAATGATGATTTGAGACACCTGCCTGGTGTGACACAACACTGGGCAGTCACACTTGTGTTCTTCACAGTCGGCCCTAAGGTACTTTGACAGGAATTTACTACAGAGAGTCAACACTGAATGGAATAATGTGGATTTGTGACAATAAAGAAGGGACAACCTTTAGAAGAATTTAATGAGACACTTAGAGGGAAAAAAGGTCTGGAAGGAAGAAAATAGGGAGTAGATAAAAGAGGCTATACCAATTGTAAATGTCAAGAAAGCCTTCAATTCTTTGTGTAGGTAAGTGTTTTTGAACAAGTGTTCATGAAGAATGGATTTGATTGTCAGATATTCAGAGTGAATTGCTTTCCACTGTTATTTCTAATCATGGTGATAGAGATTATATTTTGATACAGTAAGTTATTAGCCAGTATCTTATCTGACAAGTGTTATTTCTTATAGTTTTCATTGACAATATTCCCATAATTGCTGCTAGATACTATTGCCTCCCTCTCATACTACTCCACCATCTCTTACAAAAATGGGTCTTACTAGAGTTCCTACCTCTCCCCATCCTTTTGCCCCATCCCCCAATGTTAATTTCCCCTTTTCTGTCACAGCCTGTCTCCAGTTCTGAGGTCTGTGGACTATTATCTGCCTCTCATCTCTTCAGTCCCTGCTATTTCAAGCCCTCTTTCCTCCTTTATTTCTGTTCTCATTATCTCAGCCTCACCTTCAACTCTGTTGGCTCCTGTCCCACTGCCTGCAAGCATGATCTTGCATATTCTAGGTCAAAATAAGGCTTCTTTATTCAACTTGCCCAGTTACAATCCTATCTCCTTCCTCACCTTTGTTTTCAGCACTGTAGGGCCCAGATCCAAGGATCTATTTAGGATACTAACTTGTCCTTGAATGCCTGAAAGTATTCTGAATGCAGTACTGCCTCAGTTTTCTTTTCTTAGTTCTCATGATGACCTTTTACATGTCCCTTGTACCTTGTGACTGCTGAATTACTTTCTTGGGAAACCTTTATATGCTTTGGTTCTTTATGGAAGAGACACTGTAACAATTGAGTAGGTTGTGCTTGTGCTCCTACAGCCCCAGCATTGTTCCCCTCATAGGAGCTACTTCCAAGATAGGGCTGAGAGGAAACCTCTTACTACGTTTGTATTGGACTAGTCGTCACAAATTTGTTCACAAAAATAAAATGAGAAATGAAGAGTAATTCCCATGTTCATTCTATTCTCTTTCCATCAACAAGAAATCTTCCCATATTTTAACAGGACATATGGGCCATTCAACCCTTCTATAAACCTGCAGCCAAATAGGCTCCTAAGCTGAACTAACTAATAGGAAAATGACATACATGACTGCGTCACAATAAGCACATCTTAACGTTCCTAGTAAGTTTAATTCTGTGGAAGCAGTGTTCGGGACAGAGAGGAGATGGGAGCAGCTCGACACAAAGAACAGAGACAGGTGGAAGGAATTCAGCCAGCAAGTGTGGAAAAAGATATTCCTACACAGGGATTTTGGATTGCATGGGTTGAACCACTTGAAGGCTGTAACAAATTTCAGAGGATCCATAGAGAGTGTTGCAATGTGTCATATCACAGCATCTTTTAACACTGTAACCATCTAGAAGTATTCACAATACTACACTTAGAAACCTGAACCTCACATCTGTGAGGGTCCATGAACAGGGATTCACAAAATCCAGCTGCTGGAGAAGGCAACTGGGAAGTGCTATGGATGTGTCACAGCATTTGAATGCTTTTCTTGCTTGTTTGTCTTTCAAACCACAGCCACTTCCAGAAAATGATCCCATTTTATTAATTCCTTTGGGACTAATGGTGCTGAACTGTTTGCTGGAGTAAAAATGATAAATTCAAGTCCTTAGTTTAAAAAAAATGACAAGAAATTAGTTTTGCTTCCTAAAGCTGGCTGTGAGGAACATGAAAACACTTAGCAATACCAAGTAATTGGTGTTTTCCTTATTAACTCCCTGGCTTGTCAGAAGCTGGCAGAGGTGCTATGAAGATCTGAGTTCTGTGTTTAGACATCTGAGGTCAGCCATCCAAGGTTCCTTCTTTGGATTCAGCTCACAGGTGTTATTCTCTTAGTTGTGCCTGACAGTATTTTATGTTTCTTATCTTCGCATATGAATGGTTAATGTCCTGGAACAAATTTTGGAAGGACACCTACAATGGAGCAAAACTGTGGAATGATGATTGCTCTTGGTACATTTTTACATTCAGCAGGAGTTTGATTTTTCTCATTTGGGCTTCAGAATCTAAAATGTCCCCTGTACTGCCTTCCCATGCCTGCCCATTGCAATGCCGTACACAGAGCATAGCAGTGAATCGGCTGTGTCCTATCTCTAAGCTGACCTCATTAGTACAAGCTTAGTTTGAGTGTTTCATCTTTGACTTCACAGCTGGTTGGAAATGACTTACTGTGCAAGTGGGGTAATCAGAAACCCTCACTGCTTTAATATCGATCTACATACAGTGGTTGATGATCATATGTTGGAGTCTCTTTACATTTTAGGGGAACTGAAAGCTATGCTAACTTTCTTCAGTAGAGCATAAAAATACCATCCTCTCATAGAAATGAAACATAGTAGCCAATAACTATTTAAGTGATGTCAATAGCTACATTTTCCTTTTAATGATTTAGACTACATAATACAATTTGCTTAGCTAGACCTCTTACTGCCTGCATATCATCTCAGATCAACCACCGAACACCAGAATTTATTAACACAACAGAAGAACATAAAATATAATTAACTTCTTAAAAAATCCATTATAGTGTCAATAGGTTCAGTTGACTTTGAGTGCGTGAATATATTTGAACTCTGCTGTTAAGGCATGATCATTTACTGAAATCCAGTGATATACAGAGTAGGGATGGAAGAAGGGGCATCCATGATGTGATGTGACCTGAGACACAGTGGTCACAACAGAGGGCATGCTGGGATATTTTATAAGGTGCAAAGAAAACACTGAAGGTTTCGTCCACAAACATCAGCAAAACTCAGTTAAATTCTGTTGAGCTGTGATCACATATTCTAGAAAACTGAACAGCAGCCTTTCAGTGATGTAGCAACAAAAGCTTCCCACCTTGCATGTCATAGAATTTTAATCTGGGAAGTGAAAAGAAGAGAGGGCAAAAATGAGAAATGGATCTGGGATGTAAGAATGAAAAATCATTCTTTTTTCCTTCCTCCTGGAGTGTCACAAGAACCCACAAAAGGTGGTAGTCTGGTGTCACACTTCACCCTATAGAGGCTGGGATTGCAGCTGCCCTGGAAACATCCCTCTTGCTGCAGGGTGAGCAGTGCTGGGCTTGCTGCCAGTGAGAGGTCTTTGCTGTGATTGTACATTTGCTTGAATTATGGGCTCAGTCCTTCCCCTTGCTTGGCTGCTGGGTAGGGCCCATGTGCAGATACTTGGCATCTCTCTGCCCCTCTCCAGAGCTGTTCAGGAATGCTGAAGAAGCTGGCAGCTTCACAGATGTGCTGGGAATCCCACTGTGGTAAGGACAGCAAGTCAGGGCTCAGCTTGTGAAAAACAGAATCTGCATGCCAAGTGTCTGGCAATACTCAGACTCTCCGTTCATCTGAACAAGGGACACTGTTTCCTCCTATATTTAGAAAAACAATTTTATTAAAGTCTGGAGAGCAAAATAGTGTAAGGAAATGTGTTTGCTTAACCTGGCATACAACTCTCCTGGTTATGTGGATGGACAGGGGTTGTTGCCCAGACCAATCATAATTTCTTCTACTTCTAAATACTGACCAATATTACTCAACGTGATTGTGTGCATTTATTACTTGAACATTAACAGTGTAATTATAGATACAAATATACAAAATATGTTTTTATATGCATATATCTTTATATCTCTTAGTCATTAATGCACTTAAGTCAGGAAAAAACAGATGCCTGCTTAAAAAATATTCTATACTTTTTTCCCCTGATGTTGTCTCCTAAAGCCACATTATAAAAATTAATAAAAAGCTGAATATAGTATGAAAGCGCTGGACAACTCAGGTAATAGAAAGAAAACAGAATTTTGTCATTCGATAGTGGTAATAAAGAAAAAATCAAAGTCTGGGGGTTTTTTGCTTTCTCATGTGATGGAAGATGATAAATGTCAATGAGGTTTCAAAAAACCCACTAGATTCACTGGAGCCAGAAATGTGAAAACTCTGTGCAACAATAAATCTGGAAAGTTATTTATTCTTAGGATTGAAGTTTTAGGCTGCAGGGGTAGCAGCACTTATGGTCCTCACTTTGCGCATTTACCCTGAAAATGGAAAATAAATAACTCGGTGACTAAGCCTTTTTGATCTCCATTTAAAATCCTAAAATAAAGGCTTTTAGATGTAAACCAGTTACTCTGCAATAGCAGGCTCCCACTAACACTTACTGTAGCCTCAACCCTTTTTTTGCGGCACCCCAAATAAATATGAGGTAACGTACCTCTTTTCCTAAGAAGAAATTCCCTTACAGTCGCTGCACTAGTGCCAATGCTCTGAAGTACCTGAATTTTTAAGGTGATGAAATATGTGGGGATCTGGGCTCTATGCCTGAGAGCTCTATCCATTAAGAAGAACTGATAAGGCAATACTTTTTATTGTAGCATCTGTATTTTAGGCACTTGGCCCTGCATCAGCACCCATTGCCCCTCAGAGCCGGGGTGTAGCTGTACAGCTCCCAAGCTGGGGAGAAGCCCAGGGGAGCCAGAACAGGAGTGCAGATTTGCATTAGCCAGAAAGGAGGAAAAGTGTGAAGAGAATTGGATCTACGTACAATATATGGGCCTTTATTGTAGCACTTCACTCAAGATTCATAAGACATCATGAAAGGAGGTTCCTGGGCCTTTTTCTGGTGATGCCTCTTTGTGAGCTAATAGGTCAGGCATGGTAGTGGGATGCAGGAGACTGAATTTCCATTAGATTTTTTTCTTCTGCATTAGTATTTATTTTCATGCTCACCTGTTGTGGTGGGGTCCCCGCAACCTTCCCTGGCAGCTTTGGCCCATAGAGAGAATCAAGACATGATAGTCTTGATAGATGTTCCGAGATGTTCTTTATTTTCTCCCAGCCTCATTTTCTCCCAGCCTCATTTTCTCCCAGCCTAGCACAGACTGACTCACAATCATGTGAACACACACCTAAGTACAGCATTACCTGGGCGGGGTTACATTTGAAATAACCAGTGAGGAATAGGATTTAGGTACAATAGCAGCAGGGAGCTTGGAAACCTTGTGTAACCTGTCCCATGCTCCCACTCCCAAGGCCCACCCCCCTGGGGGGGAGCTCCACACTTACCACCTTCCAAAAGCATTATATAAATAGCAGCATCATTACGCCCCTCTCCTTTTGCTTAATTGCTTCATGTGTGGTGCACTACCATACATCACATGCATGGATGCAAAAAACAAGGAGCACAGTTCTTTATGCCTCTGGTTAGGGCATTCATTTGGAAGTGACGAGAGCTGGGCTTCAGTTGCCTACTCCTGCTAATGTTTATGATCTTTATATTCAGTCATCACTGAATAAATGTATTATTTCACTGCTTCAGAGACAGAATCATTTAGCACTGAGTTGCTCCTAGGAATGCATAGGCCTTTGAGCACCTAAGTGTGGAGGTCACCCCCTGGGGAGATGACTTGGGAGTGGGAGCACGGGTCAGGTTAC
>VYZQ01057670.1:0-11081 GCA_013400655.1 Mystacornis crossleyi | reverse complement strand
AGAGAAGCTGGCACCCGCTTTCCCCTGTTTGGGTAGACATTCATCAAATGGGAGGAAAATGTGTTTAAAACCATCAGCTGCTACTGAAGTTCTTGTTGATTGCCAAGGATCACCACAATTTAGCAGTTAGACCTTTTTACTGCAGAGTATAAAGCAGTCAGACCAGAATGCTTCTTATGGAAAATGAAGTTGGTATAAACAATAAACAAAAGCATTCTGCTTATTTACATTAGGCTTTATCACAGAATTTATTGAAAACTAAAAAAAGGGAGAGAGAGAAAGAGAAGTTTAGCAGGGCTGTTGTCCAGGACCTTCCAGCATCATGCTTTTTCATTAAAAAGTACCAGTTCTCAAGACCCAATAATTTTGAGGCACTGTGTCTGTTTCAACAAAACTCTGTGAAGAAATTTTCTGTACTCAATGAGAGAACAGGTGATAGGTGACCTGATACTGTAGTGAGCAAATATTTTCCATAAGAGGCCCTTGCAGAAGATAACTACTCAGCCTTGATTCAGGTCCTTTTTTCTTGATCCAATGATATGAAGAGAAACAGGCCCAAAAGCAGACACAAACCCATTTGTAAGGGCACTCACCTACACTAAGTAGCCTTGATTCTTCGCTGTGAATCAAACTAGACAAGAGCTTGGCTTTCCCCCAAAGGCTCTTCAGCAGATGCTTTAGGCAGAAGCCTACTGTTCTGGGTAAGATTCTCACAAATTCCAGAATTTCAAAGAGTGTTTCTACTTTACTTGTAAGTAAAATATAACCATTGTTCTCTGGCCAGACCCAGACACAGATTCTGCCAAATTTATAGAAGACAACAAGGCTGGAATTCATCTCATTTAACCCCAAGCATGCTTTTAGTCCATGGAAAGAATTAGGCTTTTCTGAGGTGTGATACATCTGGTCTTTCTTAGATACCTTAGGTGAGATTTCTCTTACCAGATGTTCTTACATCCAAGCTGGTCTCCCCAGCCAGTGGACCAAAAAAAGCAGCTCTAGAGCACATGTGCTTCATTCTAACGTAAATGTCTAAAATTATCTAAAATTGTTAGTTTCTTCCCACTGACTATAAGCAGAATAAAGAAGAACAAATCAGGGTTAAACACCATTCTCATAGATATCTGACACTGAATGCAATGAATTCTACCCTAAGAGGAAAACTCTGTGTCCATTTTCATTTGAAGTTATGGCTCATATCCAGCTTTAATGAAGAGAGGGTGAAAACAGGAATTTAAGAGAAGTGTGGGGTTGCTTTCTTGGCTTTTGCAGGCCTTGGGAGAAAACCTATACTGTGTTCTTTTTTAGGCTATGTGCTGAAATATGTTACTATGTTGTCAAAGATTAAATAATTAGTAGAACATGGTCAAGATCAAAAGGCTGTTCCATGTCATAGCTCATTCAAGAGTTACCACTAGTATGACAAGTAGTGATTGCTGCTGGTCCAATACCTGCTGTAGCCAACCATGCGGATTCAGAGTGAAATGTAATACACTCACATTGTGTTTTAATTCAAGTTGTCATAAGGTGTTAATTTAAGAACTGAATATATTTTTACCACTCCTCATCTCCCAGTTACCATTAACATAAAAATGAATAATGGGCCTCTATTCTAGGAAAGAATAGTTGAACACCTGGCCAGTGACCTCTCAGACACCAGTTTCAAAAAAAGTGTATGCAATAAAAACGTTTATGCTGATTCTATGCAGTTTTATCAGAAAGTAGTCTAACAATACTGTTACGGCATCTTGGCATAGGGGCTGATTTTTTCCTTCTTTTGTTTCTTTTGTTTCTTTCTTTGCTCTCTTTTTTCTTTCTTTCTTTCTTCCTTTCTTCCATTCTTCCATTCTTCCTTTCTTCCTTCCTTCCTTTCTTCTTTTCTTTCTTCCTTTCTTCTTTTTTCCTTTCTTTTTCTTTCTTTCTTCCTTTTTTCTCTTTCTTTCTTTCTTCCTTTCTTTCTTTCTTTCTTTCTTTCTTTCGTTCTTTCTTTCTTTCTGTCTTTCTCTCCACCTCCATCTCTGTCTCCATCTCTGTCCCTGTCTTGCTCATATTTGGCATATTGAGGACATCTATCTATGTATTCTGTAAGAATCAGTACCTTTGTTATGCAGCAAACACAGAAAATGACTGATATAAAGAAGAATCATTTCATTTGGCATTATTCATAGATCTGAAAAGCAATAAGCAAGAACATTGTATTACTCTGATGCAAAAAAATTGTTCATTCTGTGCCAGTGACTCATGCATCAATGCTTTGATATGCATAAGCTGAAACATTCACCCCCAAATTAACCTTTGTATCTTGGTGCAATCTATCCACCTTCCATCTCAACCACAGATCTTATTTGTATGGAATACTGTTCTACACACTTTCCTGTAAACACTTTTGAATCCACTGTGCTACAAAATATAGTCTTCAACTTCTGAAGCCTGACTTGGTGGTTTCAGTTTCAGAGGGAGAACTGACATAGCCTGATGGCCAGAAGTGAGAACTCTTAATTGCTACAGTTTTTTTAATCATATTTGTATCCTGATTGTTCTGCCACACCAGTACTAACCAACATAGGAAGATCTGAACCGCAGGAATCACGAGTTCCATTACTAGGTACACCAAGCTACGCATGACTTTGAACTATTCAAGGTGAGAATATTGCACTTAGTTTTTCCGAAGCTGTCTTAGATCTCCTCTCTTTGCACAAAATTAAACTCTACCAGAAAATTAGGAGGCTCTCATATCACCTAGAAAGAGTTGATTACAGCTTCTCCTTCATCTTCTTTCTCCATTCCAAAGCTATAGGTCTCGTCTTTCTTCTATTTTAATTTTTTTTAATCCTTTTTTTTTGTACTAGAAGGATCTTATAACTGCCTTAAACCTCTCTTTTCTTCCATATTCCTCTTAGATACTGTACTCTATATCACATAGTCTTGATATATAACCTCAAGATCTTCTAATAGACTCTCTTTTTACCTTTGTTCCAGCAATGATTTCAGCTAAAATTCTGTTTAGGAATTTTTCATTAAATATTTTTTGGCCTTTAACAGATATAACAAATCTTCTACTTTTCATCATACTGTGCCAGTAGTGATTGAATGTAGCAGAGTCAGACATACATGACGCAAGACATTAACTTTTATTAGCTGAACTGGGGAAAACATCAGATTCTGTTTGAATCTTGAAGGGCACTAAAGGTGAAATAAGGCAACTTGCTTAAATGCTTTGTCTTATTCTGCAACGAAATTCGAAATATCTTGCATTTGTTAATAATTTTCTATGCTGCTTGAATCTGACCATATGCCAGAGCATACAGACAAAAGAAGAAAAGTGTCTGAAGGCCAAGAATATATTTCTGGTCAAAATAAGAGATAGAAGAATCCACTTACCCACTACCACACCTTAGTGGTAAGGGCACTTGCCTACAAGGCTGGAGACCTTGATCAAGTCCCAGACTGATGTTTTTCTCTCTCTGATTTACCAAAGAAAAAAATCAAAGACCTTATGTCTGTTTGACCCTGGGACTGAACCATTTGGAAACCTCAGTAAAGAAGAAAATGTTTGCATATCTCAAAGTAGGAATGCTTTTAGACCCTTACATTGCTTTTGCTATTTTTTTCTTTTGCATTTTAAAACTCTACATGCATATTTATTTTGTAAACTTTGTCCTATTTGACATAAATAAGATGTTCAACTTTCAGTACCTATAAAGACAGTTAACCTTTTTCTGCCATCCCAGATGAGCTTCAGTCATCTTCTTGTCTTCTCTACTGTGCATTCAATGAATAGTCAGAGTTTGGGGATTTCACTTTAGCTAGATGTCCTTTAGCTTTCTTTCTTCAGTTCAAGGCTGGCTTTCAACTGAGGTCCAAAGTTCATTGGACTTTACTGTGAGCTTTTGCTTGCTTGCAAATTTGTTTATATTACTTTAAAACACAATATCACAGAGGGTCCAGACAAAGTTCCTCCATAGACATTCTTTTTTTACTCTTTCATATGTCTAGATTCACATCTCATTTATGATGGATTTCCAATTCCAGTGGAGACATTGAACGTAAAATTAAATTAGCTCTCAGTAAAAAGGATTCAGTATTGCCAGGGACACTGCTGTGAAGGGCATCTGAACCGTGATTTTCTTGGAGAGCAGGCTTGAAGATGCTGTCCCAGATCACAGAGCAAGAAAACTATGCATATGTCATAGCCTTCTGCAGAAAGTGTAACCTTTCAAACTCCTGTCAATTCAAAAAAACATGAACTTTATTCTGAAATCATAAGAAAGATCAGTATTGTTGGTGTAACCTCAGTTCTTCTCTCCGTTATTCTAAGGATGTGAGATTTTTGTGAAGGGAAAGGTAACAACACGACAACTGTTTATGTAGGGGCTTATTTTTGTGAGAAAGTGCATGGATATTCTCCAGTTTTGTAACTGTAACAGTTCTATGAACTTCATCATATAGTCACTGTCTTTATTGCATCTAGATAAAGGATTTTTGTGGTTTAACTTAGACATGGGTGAATGATGGTCAAAGGTGAATGATGGTCAAAAGTGAATGATGATCAAAAGCAATGTGCTCTGTTCTCAGTTCTCCAATATCTGCTTAACCGAGGTCAGATTTGGCCTGTGTGGCCCCACTGACATTACCAGGACAAAGCACAGACTATGGTAACAGGACTGAGAGAAGGGCCTCATTCTGCTCTGAAGTTTCCAGCACAGCTGCATGGGGCAGAGGGAGAAGAAGGGGGTGGCAGTGGTGTCCCGTACCATGGCAGCTCCCCAGGCAGTGCAGCAAAGGCTTCCTGGGTGGCCAGCGGGAGGACCAAGCTAGAGCATGGACACGTGTGCCGGGAACAGGGCGAGGGGGCTGTATGCCCACTGAAGAGAAGCCTCTCTCTGTCCATGCCCTGCCAATAAGGAGCATATAAACAGTGGAGGGTGTGCAAAGGACTCTGCTTGCACTCACACCTGGGCTGTGGGAGGATGCAGGAATGGTCAGTGGGACTGCAGGGGCATCCTGGAGCTCTGGGAAAAGCCCCCAGGGCATGAAGGTGATGAACAACCCTTTTGCAAGGGAGGTGACAAGGGACACTGCCCAGAGCAAGAGGCTGTATGGAGGGCTCGGGGTGGACTAGGATGCCACCACAGCCCGCAGGGCTCAGTCCCTGTTGCACCAAGAGAGGCAATGGGGAAGGCTCCGGAAAGGCTGAAGCAGCCAGCGACCTCCCCAGGCATGAGGGGCAGCCAGTCGTGCTGGGCCATAGCACATCCTCCAGCCTGCTCCTTGGGATCGCCAGGTCCGGGCCAGAGCTCAGCTTGGAGCAGACAGCGCAGCCCAGCACTCTGTGATGATTTCTTATCAGCATTATTATTTTAGAGAAAAATGTATAAACACTCATGTGCACACTTCATTATGAAGTATCATTTAGCAATATATTCTCGTACAAGTTTTCTTCCTCATGTGTAAGCCATTAAGTACAATTGTTTAAGGAAGTTGACTGGAGTTACTAAATATTCCTGTCATATGCTTTTGGGGAGATTTTTTTCGTAGGCCTATAATCACATATCAGAATTTACAGCATATACTACATATAGTCTTGGCAAATAGGGCTATGGGGAAGAAATTATAGTACAATAATTCATTTCTGTTTTCCCTCTTGTTTTAGTGATAGCACTGACACAAATTACAAAGGAAATATGACTTCAAGTAAGCATTTCTGTGGTTCAAAATGCTATTTAAACACTTTCAGGTCACATTAGGGAATGTATTTCACTGAGGATTTTGTTTTTGTGGTTATGTGTGAGTGTGCATTTGTGCACAAAAGTGTTTCTCTGTGGGAGTGGAAAGCCCATGGGAATGTTTTTTAGTGCATTAGGTTGGGATTTATCATAGCAAAAGCTTGCTAAGAAGACTTAGTCTTTGTAATTGAATTTAATCAACTGGTTTTATTTAACCAACTTTCATAATGCCTGTTTATAGGTAAACAGGGCCTGATTCTGAGGGGAGAAATTGTTTCTATTGCAAAATGTTTTGAAAAATATCTGAAATTAAACTAATATATGCAATTTCTCTCTAGACTCTTCCATTTAATTTTCAACATAAAACTAACTGTTTTCTAACAAAAACTATTTTATCCGTTGCATCACATTAGAGACTTGAACTCATCATCACACTTTTCTGTATTTGTTTCCACTCATGTTTACTTTCGTGCCTCAGTAACACTGGTTTTCCTGATTCCTTCAGGTCACTACTCATCTTCTGGCTTAGAATTTGAGTTTTGAACAATACTTCTTTTCACAAAACACAGATACGTTTCTTTCCGTATTGTCTTCTGTTTTAGTAACATCCATCAAAGGTTAAATTAAATCTGAATGCTATGCCCTTCCTGCATCTTGCACTGCTGTTCCAGGCTGCACAGGTTACTGGATACAGGGACATGGTATCACAGTCCAGCAAAACAACATCTGCTAGAGTGATTAGAATTACATCACTGCTGGTGAAGAAACGTTTTTAAAACTCTTTGAAGATGAAAAGTCATACTCACAAGATAATTGATGCAAAATTCTAACAAAATTACACAGAGTCCTTAGTACTTTTTCTTCGATGCCAAATACCTTATCAAAATACCCAACACATTGTCAGAAACATGGGTGTAAATGTGTCTGTTTTGCAAAGACAGTTGAATACAAACCAGTGAAATCAGGAAGGTGGCCACTTCAGGTCACAGAGCTTGGTTCAAATGACAGAGGGTGGGTTCATACAGCTGCATGCCCATGGTCATGTGTTGACACACTATTCTCTGTGTGTATCTGGTTCCCACAGAATACCACAGTGTGTGCCTAGGGGCTTGCAAGGCACATAAAATGCAAGCAGCTCTTTGCAGGTCACATAGTATGGTTTCTGGTTTTGATGCTATGAAAGTATGAAGCTGAACCGGGCAAAGGACCCCAGAGCTGGACTTTGCAATCCTCCAAAATGCAGCCCACAGTCCTTGCGTACTGACAGACATGAGGCTCGACCACCCAGGCACTGAGGACTGAAACACAGTGAGGAGCTACAAATACAGGCTCCAGCTGGAGATCCAGATAAGCTTACATCACAGAAGAAGGAGCTGTTCTGAGAACAGTCGGAGCACTGAAGACCAGAGACAGCACTTATCAACAGCTGCCCAAAAAAGCAGAATAACACTCTTGTGTGCCATGAAGTTCAGACGATGTGTTTCCAGCCTCAACCTTTGTGTGTGTGCATGGGAGTGTGTGGGTGTGGGTGTGTGCTCACGTTGCATTAGTTCATTTAATGACTGAGGGAAAGGATGCCTGAAATAGTGTTTTATTATCCTCTTCTACAGAAAAAAAATAAAATCGGAGGGAAAAGAGAAGGAACTTTGCGTTGCTGTGGCCAGTGTTTACTGATCCCTGATGTGTGACCTTCCTAAAATAAAATCATGTTCTTAATGATGGCCCTGGATATAACAGGGTTATTGTAGAACCAATCTACTGTGAGCACAGTAATAGACTAGAATTTTTCCAGCTGCCATTTTCATTATCAGATAAGTAAGGCTTAATATCAACAGAGCACAAAAATTTAGCACTTTTCTGGTACAATACCCTGTACAAAATCCCCAATGTTTCTTTATTTCTCACACTGGAAAACATTTATTAAATTTAATCTTCCCTCATGGAGCAGCCACAATCTCAAACTGGGAATTAAGGGTTTACAAACAGTGCTGAGCCTTCAGGAAATCTACAGCACAGTTTGGAAGAAAACCTTTGGTCTTTCTAACTTCTAATATTCTCTTCTACTTAAATTTTTGTCTCCTTCAGATACTTATGAGGTTTCAGTACTTGTCTAGTCCCAAATTTACTCATCAGAAATCCAAGTATTTTGTCTAAATTAGTTATCTTGGATGGGGAAAGACTGGCATTTCCAAAAGATAACTGCCTACCAAAACAATGTCCCTTCAAGTGTAATGAACACTTGATTAAGGTGCTTGCACTGAGGTCCTTGATCAGGGATCTTAAAGATTTTGATTAATTTCTTTGCCCTTCAGATATAAGAGTTTTAGAGAATTAGCCATGCATAGATTCAGGTGAGATGTATGTTAACTTTCACACTTCTGCTGAGGTTGTAAGAAAACTTTCATAGTTTCTAAGTTTACACTGGCCAAACACCTCAGACAATATTTCTTTTGCTTATTCCATTCCACTTATATCTGAATTATTCACTGTGTTGCACTTTATAAACATTTACAGTTGATATGTTCTAAAGGGAACAAATAACAGTTTGCCTGCTATGAATGTGGGCTTGGCTGCCAGCTCCAATACCAGCAGTACAGAGAAAAAATTTCTTTACTTTCCCCTGCAGGATACTGCTGGGAAATAAGTTATAGGTATGGGAAGAACATTTTTCTGCTGAAAAGTAGTATTCAGTGCATAAGCAATTCACATCGCAGAGGAACTTGAAGCTAAAAAAAAAAAAAATGTTGCTTTAGGAAAAACTTTTAAAGCAAACTTTCCAATAATTGTAGCTATTTTTTCCTCTAAATTTTTGTTGTCATAAAATCATCCTTTCAACATTTTTTATATTAGAACTAATTTTGTCAGGGAAAAAAAAAACAAACAGAAATAGAAAGCTGTAAAATTAAAATGCCTAAACAAGCAGGAAACTTGTGGAATTATGAAATGGTTAAAAAAATGTTTAAATTTTTGCTTTAATATTAGGGGAGAAGAAAATCTGTGTCAGAATTTCTTACCAAAAAAATTGTTCAAGATTCTTTGAAATGCTTTGAAGACTGACAAAACATGCGAAGCAGATCTGTGCACTTAGGATGACTGATGGTTTTTGGATTGAAAAGGCTGGTTTTTACTCAGTATCACAGCATTTCCATCTGGAATTATTAATCTGTAGGATCCCTCACAGTTTTGACAAATGTAAGGGCAGATTCCCAGGCTAGAAACCTGCAGTGTGTCTCTGCAGCCCACTGGGACAGCCTCAGTCTTATCTCTCAGAACATCTTTCCATGTGGACTAATTAATACCGAGGAAGAGATAAACATCCTTGTGCCTGTAGTTAGATGAGACCAGTCTGGGAACTGGCACCTACCACAGAGCAGCCAACACTTTGGGGTTTTCTAAGGCATGGTGGGAGACTTTCTTTTTCCCAGCAGGCAAAGCTTCATTTTAAATCCCCACAAAATGGAATAAAGTCATATCTGGCATGCACATTGCTTATCTTAACCTAGTGTACAATTTGTATATATAGCTTCTTATTCATCATGTCAGAGATGCTAGTGAGGACCAATACTAAGATCAAACTCAGACTTCTCTGTCTGAGCTCAATGATTAATTCTTACAGCATGAAGGAATCTACAGCACAAGCCTTCTGAAAACTACCTTGTAACAAGCAGAACCCCTAACAGATACCACTGTCATTACAAGCAGGAGAGGTATAAAGCTCTTCCTAAGTCAGTGGAGGGAATGTCCTTGCTTGCTCCACTTCAGTCAGGCACTGCTTGCACCTGCAGAGACAGACAGCTGCCTTTGTATCCCATGAAGAAATGTTTTCCTGTAATATTCTAGGTGGGATGCCCCCACTGAGGTCAAAAGAGGAGTTTTCCTCATGTCCTTCTTCTAAGACAGTGGAGATAAGCAACACACAGCAAGGATCATAGCGCTAGTATTCTGTTTCAGTCTACATGGAATCTCGCCTGCCAAGGTGTGACTGATCACTGACCTCCTTTCATTTATCTTTGAGCCCTTGTGCTGAGATGCCAAAGCAGGACAGGTCAATATACAGAGCCACACATAAAGAGAAGGCAACACTAGTTGAGATAACATATCTTTAAAGAGCAAAGATACAAAAACCTTTCCTTCATCTTGGTTTTTTTCTGTGGATTCCAGAACCTTGATGTTTTATGGGCATGGACTTGGCCTGGGGGTTGAGTGCATATGCCAGTCCTGCAGGACAAGAGCACCTGTTCCAACTTTCAAACACAGTCAGCACAAATTTTGCTCCATAGTACATCAGCTCCCTATACTCCAGCTAACTCACTGGAAGCAAACTGTGGAAGCCTTACAGTACCCTCGATGAAATGCTGAATACACAGCACAGCTGCCATCCTTGCACTCTCTGAGGGTGCAGACACCAGCCTCTTCCTTGGAGGTGGATATTTACACTATTTCAAAGCACTGAGGCAGTGTGAAGGGTCTGGCATCTACTGCTGAGAGATACCAGCAGCTATATTTTCCTTGACTCTGGACTGTCCCAACAAGGAGATGCTTGACAGTTGGCTTTAGAACTGTATTTTTAACTAGATCCACTTTTTTCCTAAGAACACGGCAATATTCTAAAAAAAAAACAAAACAAAAAAAAACCAACAAAAAAAACCTTGAAAATTGAAACTGAACTTCATAGAAATCTTCAAAATCTTGCTACTTTCTTCTGAGTACATCAGTGAAAATAAGATAATCTTCATTTTGGGCTGTGACTTTAAAAGATGTAGCCCAAAGTAGCAAATGATATACTTATTATCTGACCTCTCTTGAAAATGAGCTACCAGGAAAAAAAAGTTACTTATGAACCACAAAGTCCCTGCCTAAACACACTTAGGGAGTTTGGACAGAAGGAGGCCTTCAGGGCTTGGCTTTGGAACATACACACACCTCCAGAAATGAGACATCACGAAAAAGCATGTGAATTTTATGTAAATAATTAAATGCGGTCTCCCATGTTTGAACATTTATTCTAATGTGAAAGGCTTTCTTGAAGCAGAAAGTGACTACTTGGTGTGTTTTGGATCCTAACCCAAGGGACTGCACCCCCTCCCATCACACAGTAAAATCACACCCCTGCTGTTAATGGCTCCCTGCACAAAGAGTGAGAGCCTCTTGCACAGTCTCCTGTTGCACTGCAGGGAGAATTCAGGACTTGCACTCAAAAGCACATGAATTCTGTTCCAGAATCATGATCCTATTTCAGCTGGCTGCTGCACTGGTATAGTCACATTTGCTGTGTAACTGAAGTGTACTGGAAAGCTTCCCCAGTTTGATTATCCCTTCCAGAGCTGGTGAAAGCATGCTTCTTTTTTTTTTTTT
>VYZQ01057664.1:0-11207 GCA_013400655.1 Mystacornis crossleyi | reverse complement strand
GGGGAGACTTATCAGGGAAGAAACTGGACACTCACAGCATCAGGTGTTAAGGACTGTGTTTGTCCACATTGTACTGAGGATGACTAAGAGAAACCTAAACACTCAAACATCTTATTTTGTCCAGTGCTTGGCATTATTCACCTGGCTTATGAGCTGTAATTTGGAGTTTAATAAATCTCTGTACATGGCCTGTGTGAAGACACATATGAAATATAAACATGGGTTATTTTATTTCATAATATTAGTATGCTTTTGATAAATTAATGATTTCAAAAGGAGGGAAAAAAAAAAAACATTTGTATGCATTTTAAGGTTAGTCTTTTCCAGTGGTGTTGCCAAGATCAAAAGGCATCATTTTCCTACGCTGTATGAAGGATTTGCCATCATTACTGAACTCAGCGAAGCATGGAATCCTCCTTAGTTTAATACTTACTAGCTAAATTAANCACAAAACCTTGAAGGGAGCAAACAGTGATTCTGAGTTTAGGCAGTTCTCAAAGATTTTCTCCGATAATCTCTTCTTGTTTTCCCACTCACTTTTTTGTGTTTTGCAGATACAGGATTGTAAGATCCAGAACTTAAGAGCTGGTGCACTGTGGTTTTTACTACCCTAAGAGATTTTTCCTGTTTAATAGCATAATGCCTTTATATATGTAGATAAGGCAAAGTATGACGTTAAGGAATCCATTCTCATGGCAGTGTTTACTTGGTCTCTGCATTTGCCCAGCTCTCTGAATGGGGAGTTTTGTGCTGGATGAGAGGAGCCGTGCAGTCTCGGACAGGAGCCCAAAGAAGCAGTGTTGAATTCCAGAGATGAAAGGCTGACTACTTTGCATTCTCCTCATTACCTAAGCCTGTCAGGATGACTTTGGAAAATAAACCACATGGGAATAATTTAGGTGTCTTTTCCCTTTTCCATTTCACTGGTGACTGTGTCAGTTTGTCCATCCCCCAAAATTTCCTGTATTCAAACACCCTTTACCATCCTATAGGGATGTCCTCTTATATTATGGAAGTATGTTTTAGTTGTTAGAGCTGTAGGCATCCCAAATAATCCTGACTGGGATGGAGACAAGGGGTTTTCTTGTTACCCTGCAGCCAGGACATCACAATAATTTATATTTTCTAGGCTTTATGTGCCTGTTGATGCCTCATTAATTACAAGTCACTGTGGGATGGTTCCATTGTCTGTGTGTGGAAAATACAAAAAAGTTTTTCTTAAGTGATGGAGAAGGGAAAATCTGTTGAAATTAAAAGAACATCTTAATCTGTTTTGTGCTATGAACCCACCTAAGGAATTAGTTGAACTGACACACCACAAATGATTTTCATTCAACAGAATTTCAAATCAAAATGAGCAGCAGTGAAGTTATAAACTGCATCTACTTCCTATGCTCTTTCACAGTTTTAATATAATGTTCTGCCTTCTACACTGAACTTACTCTTCTCTTTGGTCAAACCAATTCCCATTCTTCTCCAAAGATGGTGTCTTCATCCCAGATATCAAAGATACACAGAGGTGCACTTAAAACACATTCTGGATTTAGTGGAGCATTAGCCCACTGTGCTCTTTGTTACACAAACGTTTTACCGAGGTGGTGGATTACCAGACAGTCTTACCCTTTGATGTCTTTTCTTGATGAGTAAAATAGTACTAAAAATTGTAATTTATGTCCTTTGTGATACTGGAGGAATTTTCAATGCAGTAGTCTCATCACTGTAACTGCAACTAGTTAGATTCCTTCAAAAAATACATACAGATGCCAAGGATTTTATGGGTTGAAGTACAACCAGGTATCATGTAACATAGGGAGTACAGAAACAGATAAAAAGATTGAGAATCTTGTTACCTAGAAATCACTACTTAAAATGGCGCTATTACCAAACAGGATTACTTTTGCAGTATGTTGCATTATTCATTATTCTGTCATATAAAATTAGCCATTGTTAAAAATTAGGTGTTATATTTTGATTCTTTTTTATTCCTGTCCAAATTCTATGTGAAGGAATTAGTTCAAATTAGTTTCCATAAAACACCGAACAAATCTAAACAAATGAAACAATTCTAATAGAATAATTTAAATATCCTAAATATAATAGTATGTCCATGACTTTTAAACAGCTGAGAGGAAGGAATGCACTGTAAAAGGCAGCAGCATGCAGACTGTGTTATTTATGTCTTTGTACACATAGTCCTTAGTTAAGGCTGTTGAACACAGACTGTGAGGGGAAGGTAGTCAGCATGATAATCCAAGTATAATCATTTTACAGAGTAAATGTATTTATAAATCAGGTTTTTATAATATATGGACCAGCTCTGCTTAATCAGTTCTTGTTGCTTTTTCAACTGAAATCTGGAGCCATGTTCCTGTGGTCAGTTCATGTGGAGGTGTCCCTGCTGTCACCCCACAGTGAGTACAGTGGGGCTGGTCTCCACATGAACTACAGTAATAACTTATTTAATAGAAGCCCAATGAGTTAATAAATAAGGAGTGGGTATTCATTGCAGTGAAGGTTTCCTTAGATACAGAGAGCAGTTTAGTTTAGCAGTGGTCTTCCATTATTCAAAAGCTGCCTTGAATCAGGAGCAGGTGTTTGTGTACAGTTAAAACTAATACAGAGAGAATTAATTTGCAGTTTCAGAAATACCTACCTGTAGTCCTCTGATTGTAGGTACAATCAGATATTAATACGCAAAGCTGTGCTCTGAGTAGAGAAAAACTACAAATAAAGCTTTTCATCCAGAGTTTTTATTATTGTCCTTTGTCCCAGTGTTAGCTTTGTTTTCTTCTGTGTATTGCTTTAGTGAAAGTTAGTTTCATTCCCATAATTCAAAATGTATATAAATGTATATAAAATCTTTTTCCTAGATGGGGTGAGAGCAGCAGGGAATGGTGAGTAGAAATTGTAAAACTTGCTTCCCAAAAGTATGCGTCTGTGATAAAATGCTTTAAAAACAACTCCTTCCCTGAAGTTCTCTTCACTGTAGGATACCAAAGTCCTGAAGTCTACATTGCAAGCTTCTATTCCTTAACATTGCCAAATTATGTGTGAATGTATACTGAATAAAAACATGCAGATGATTCGTCTGCAAACAGAACTACAAAAACTAATTTTGAGATGAGATTTAGACTTCTGGCAGATCATGTTACGTGTCAACAGAATTTTTAATAGCTGCCATATTGGCAGCAAAATCCTGTATCCCATGGCAGAGTGTCAAGAGCAGCTTACCCCAAATGGCTCAACAGCTCGGACATTGTGAAAAGCTGGAGCTGTGGGTTGGAACTCCCTCAGGTGAAGGAAGGCATTGAAGCCAGACTTCTCGCGTCCTGAGCTGCTGCCTGACATCTCCATGGAATGCAGATGGTGTCAAGCACCTCTTACTTTCTTCTGGATGCACTTTAAAATGAAAGGTGCTCCTCTTCCACATTTTTAGGTATGCTCAGAGCATACTGCAGTCCACAGAGACTTGATGTGGTTTTGCACATTAGCCTAATTTAGACTAAACATGGAGACCTCACCAGAAGAGTTGTTAACCTTCCCTTCATTCTTGCTAGATATAACGGTCATACAGAAGTAAGGTGAGCTGTGTTACTTTGCTGATCTACCTGAGAAAAGGGTTTCATTAGGTTAGTTTTAAATGTACCAGGAACCTGCTCCAGCATAAGCTGGACAGCTGGACAGCGTGTGGAAAGGGATACGACACGGAGCAGAAAGGGCAGGGTGCTCCTTCCTGTGGTCAGGTGGGTCTAGATTGGCAGGTTCAGAGTAAATGAAAGGGCTTCACGTTTTGGACTTACTGCCTCATTGCCTTCTTGGATGAAGCCCTAATAAAACTAAAGGGTCCTAGAATGTCCAAGGAAACCTGTTTTCAACTGTATTTTTTTAGGGCAGTAAGATATGTAGGTAACTGGTGGGTATCATGTTGATGCCACTCAGTTTAGTTTGTCTAACACCCTTTTCTTCCTTCCTTCAGTCAATATAAAGTCTTGTCACCTTCCTCTGGCAGTATCGCTGACACCCATGTGTTTTCCTCCTTCACAGCTGAAAACATTTGGCATGTCATCTTCCTCCTCTTTTATTTTTATTACATCCAGTTCTTCCATTCTGGGACCAACCAGTTAATCCTGTGGAGTTTCTTTGGCTAGTTCAGCCTTCCCCTCGTGTAGTTTGCTGTATTGTTCCTGTCTTTGCATCTCTTTATTGCTCCTTACAACTTTATTTATCATCTTAAAAATTCCTTGTCTTCCATCATGCAAGACTGTGCCTACTTCTATTCTGCTCTTTTTCTTGTTGATTATTTTGTATTTTCGTCAACACATTTTCATCCACACTATCTTTGAAGCCCAGCTCTCACCTCCTTGTTGCACAGGCCTGTCCAGAGCCCACTGAAATCCAGGGGAGGCCCTTTTGTAGTTTCACAGCCCTTTGGTTGAGTTCCTCTCCAGGCAAACCCTTTGTTTTCTCTCCGTTTCTTCAAATCCTTTAAGTATTCGCTTCTTTTATGAAACCTGTCAGTGAGAATTGGTCCTAGGGAAGTGGGTGTACATTAAAATACGTTTTCCTTGCTTTGAAATTTCAACTGTAATCTGTGTCTTTGTGAACTTACTAACTGTTTGACATGTGACTGTAGTATTAGATCTTTCTTGGAGCAGAGATGTTGTCTTCCAATTTAGGGCTGAGCAAACAGAAGTCTGCAGCAGTATTTATAGCAAAATAAGGGTTTGTCATATTTGTAGAAGTTGGGGGGGAGGGTTTGGGGTTTTTTCTTTTAATTAACAACAGTATCTATTAAAATAACATTTATAGTAAATAAGACAATGGAAATGTGTTGCCAAGTCCAGAGTTTGTAATTAATGTTTGCTGAATGAAACCCATTTTTCCTCCTTACAGATGGAAGACTTTTAATACCCACGTTGTTTGGTGTTGTAAATGAACGTGTCTATTTGGCTGTACGTCCTGCCTTGTAAACAGACCAAGTCAAACACAAAATGTTTTCTCCTAGGAGAAAAAATATTGCATAAAAATTTGTTGTAGCAGATGAGATTGAAAGCTTGCCATGAATGTGAAAAAGAGATTGAGGTGAACAGAATATTTAAAGTGTCTGGAATACTGCTGTGGCAAGAGAATGTAAATCTGATGTTGTCTGGGCAGGAGGCAGCCCTTGGAGCCGACACATTCCTTGGGGCCCTGCTGCAAACTGAGCTGCCAGCACAGTGTTTACAGCGAGGTGCAGGGCCAGGATGGTCTGTACACACGAGCTGTGCCTGCCTGCCACACACACAGCACACAGCAAATATGCTCTTCGAATTAAAGGCAAACTTAGTGTTGCATTTACCCTTGACAGTACTGAGCAGGTGGATCACACTGATGTATTCGTAAGCACACAAACATAGGAAATGTCCTGTGTACATTGTGACAGGGTTTATATTTATCATGCTTATTTTAACTCCAAAATGTGACTGTCATTTATAAGCAACTGAAATGTCAGCATTTGAAGCAGAAATATTTTAATGTGTTTACGCCAGAGTAATACGGCTGTATACATTTTTTAAAAAACATTAACACACACATGTGTGGACACAGTGTCCACTGTGTTTTAAAGACCACTATTACAAATGAGTACTGTATCTGTCATGAAAGGATGGTTTCATCCAAGTCTAGTTTGACAGATAGTAGTAGCTGAATTGATGTTGTTCTTGTATCATGGTTTCACAGAACATAACAGCATGTTACTTGTCTTTTTTTTTTTTTCCTCCCAGATAGTGGTGGTACCAAAGGGGAAAGACTGAGTGCCAAACTAAAAGCTCTGCCTGGAACAAGTGAACCCTATGAAAGTAGTAGCAGCAAAGAAATAGGCAAGTGGACATCTTACACCTTTTTTTGCTTTCGTGGTCCTCAGAGAGAGGAGAAATAAGGAGAGAGGGGAAAAGGGAGTTTTTGGAAGAGTATGTAAAATTAGATAACTGGGGAAACATTTTCCTCATGAAAATGAGGCTTTAGCTTCATTGTTCAGAGCTCACTATAAAGTAATTGTAAATATTAAGAAATGTGGCCCATGTTAATAGTACTTTCGATATCTGTCTGCTGCATCCTTTAAGTCAGTTCTTGCAGTTTTGCAGTCGTAAGTTCTTCAGTAAGATTGAACTTTCAGAGGGGTTTAAAAACCCAAATCTGTGTGGAATGTGGTACTTCCTAAAAAGCCATTCCTTAAACAAGTCATCAGTCTCCCTGTTCCTTGCACGTTTCCAAGCTTCTTTTCTTACTGTAGTATAATAAGAGAAATACATTTTTTAAAAAGTCTTCTATCAGTAGGGCTCAGCAACTTTGCTCTTGTGCCCTGCCCCAGTTCCTGAATGCAGTGTTTTGCTCTCCTTCAGCGTTCATATGCTCTTTCTGGTCTGCATTTCAAAGACACAGATGTGTAGTGCTAAATCCTAATCTTGTGTTTGATTTTGTATGTTTAAAACAAACTAAAGCTAAAATAGTTTGTAACTGTTTCACGTGTATTTATTTAAACCTTAGATGCCTCCTACGCAGATCCACTTGGCCCACAACCAGAAAGACCAAGAACAGCAGCAAGAAAAAGAACAGAGGAAGATGACTTTGCTGATGAAGAACTAGGAGAAGATCTGCTTCCAGAATAGCATATGGGCCACTCATTTTTTTAATCCTTGTAGAAGTTTTAGCTGAAAAACTTTTCATTCATGATGATTTTGTAGTGGAATTTTATAAACTATTTGTGAAATATTTTGAACATGTAGTACCTTATGTTAAAAACATGGATTTGTAATTGCAGTGTCTTCCGTGACTGATTTTAAAAAAATAATGGTGAGGTTATTTTACTGATGCCTAAGATCTACACTACTCAAACACATTGCAAGCTGTATCAAATGTGTAAAGCATTTGCTTTCAGAGATAAATACAACGATAATACGAAACAGAGAAGCCTCTAAAATTTCATCTTTCAATGCAAAATATCTTGAAGCAACGCTTGTAAAGTTGAAAACCCTGTATCCTTCATCCAAAGCCAGCATTTATTTAAGGCCTGTGAACTTCTGAAAATGTTGGGTATGACCTTGGTCTTCCTTAAGGTCCCAATTCAGCAAATCTCTTCGCACTGATACCAAAGAAAGCATCTTAATTTTAGTCTATGTTTAGATGAACTTGGACCGTTTTTCAGTCTGGCAGTGTCCTTATTTTTGGTTTTCTATTTTGAGTGGTCAGAGTTGTCAGGATTTCAGCCTGGTTTGTTAGAATTGCTAATTAGATTGGAGCTTTTGAGTCTTACGTTGGAGATTGTGGCACCGACCACACAGTGGTAGTTTTCTGCAGCCTAAGCTGAGTATGGGCAAAGAAGTTAGTTACAGAAATCGCCGTTTTGCTTATGAACTGAACAAGTTTTATCTGAAGTTACTGAGACATTAAATTCCTGTAGTAGGAATCACTTTGGGGAGATGAAAAATATTAGTCAGGTGTTCAGAATAATTTCCTAATAAATACTTGCAAAACTAGTCCACTGAGATGGCTTGTTTTTGGAACCCTAGCATGAGTTTTGTTTAACAGTTAGACTTTGGTTATTGCACTTTGAAAGGCAAGGATTCAGTCTTCTAAAATTTTCAGCACTCCTTCTCAGTGTTGGTGCTCAGGCTGTTTCCCAGCCAGTGACTCTGGAGATGTCTCTTCGTATCTTCATGAAATGTTTTTCCAGGTTTTAAAAACACTGCCCAGTTTCATAGGACTTCTGCAAGTGGTCGGAAGTGTCCTGTGGGCTTTATGGCACAGCTAATGAGCTGCTTTGTGCGTAGCATGCTTCCCGTGGCACTGGAGCAGCGCTCCCTCTGGGACTGCACCACCTCCGCCTGGTGGTGCGAGCAGAGCACGTTCAGTGCGGCTTATGGAACGCCCCGAGGGACTCACCAAAGAATAAAGACACCGTAAGCTCTGGGGCCTGATCCTTCTAAGGGGTGTGGAAAAGAGCATGAGAAGGAAGTGGATGGCAGCTGCCTTATTTCTGCAAGTCTTTCTCTTGCCTGCTTCTCAGTCCTGCTCTGGTCATAGAATGACATATTCCTGGATGTCATGCTGGTTCTTTCTGTCAGGCTTAGTCCTGGAAGACCGAGACCACCAGGATGCAATGTGCCCGGCAGGAGGGAGCATTTTCAGCTACTGGCTGTGGTGGCATGAGGTACCTGAGTTAATCACAGTAAGATAAAATATTTGGGACCATGGCAGGGAGCGTAGATAAACCTGTGAAACAGTGCAGAAGAGAAGGCAGGTGAGACACTGTCGAGGTCTTCTAACACAAAGACATTTGAGTAGACTGCAGTGGGTTAATCCTGACTGGATGCCTGAGTCCCACTGAAGCCTCTCTATCCCCTCTGCAGCTGGGCAGGGGAGAGAAAATAAAACAAAGTGTTCATGGGTTTAGATAAGGACAGAGAGAGATCACTCACCAAATACCATCATGGGCAAAACAGGCTCGAATTGGATATTAATTGAATTTATTGCTAACGAAATCAGAGTGGGGTAATGAGGAGTAATATTAAGCTTCAAAACACCTTCCCTCCACCCCCCTCCCTTCTGCTCACCTCTACTTCCTCCCATAGTGGCTCAGGGAGACAGGGAATGGGGGTCATGGTCAGTTCATCACCCATGGCTCCTCCCGCTGCTCAGGGAGAGGAGTTGTTCCCCTGCTGCACCGTGGGGTCCCTCCCATGGGAGCCAGTTCTCCATGAACTTCTCCGGTGTGGCTCCATCTCACGAGCAGCCGTCCTGCTCAAACTGCTGCAGCGTGGGTCACTCCTCCACGGGGTGCAGTCCTTCAAGGACAGGCTGCTCCAGCCTGGGCTCTTCTGCCCAGGGGCCTCCCATGGGGTCACAGCCTCTTCTCAGGCATCCACCTGCTCCAGCATGGGCTCCTCCAGTGCTGCAGGTGGATCTCTGCATCCCCGTGGATCTCTGTAGGCTGCAGGGGCACAGCTGCCTCACCACGGTCTGCAGCAGGGCTGCAGAGGAATCTCAGCTCCAGTGCATGGAGCACCTCCTGCCCCTCCTTCTTCACTGACTTTGGTGTCTGCAGGGCTGTCCCTCTCACATGTTCTCACCCTGCTCTTCTCTGGTTGCAATTACATCTGTGCAGTAACTTTTTTTTAAGTTCTTCTTAAATATGTTCTCTCAGAGGCGTTAGCACCATTTCTAATAGGCCCAGCCTTAGTCAACAGCACATCTGTCTTGGAGCCACCTGGCATGGGTTCCACTGGGCATGGGGGAAGCTTCTGGCAGCTTCTCACAGAAATCACCCCTGTAGCCCCTCACTACCAAAGCTTGGCCATGCAAACTCAGCACAGCATCTAATCAAACACTGCAATCACAGAGACATGTCCACGATAAAGTGGTATGAAGTACCAGTAACTCGGGATACATTTCACAGCTTGGTCTGTAGAAATGCTCCTGCGGACATCAGCGAGATTTTGGTCAGCAGCGGTTTCTTGGTTGGGTTTGCCCAGATGCCTAACTGTACATGGTGTAGAATTCAGTGCATTACAAACAATTGCACTTTTGTTCCAGCCCTGCACAAACTCACAGGCACTTCTGGAACATGTTGTTTCCTGTGTACAGACTCCCAGGGACTTCTGGAACATGCTGTTTCCTATAGCATGAGGATCTGATTATATAATGCTCTGGGTTATGATGTATTTGCATGTTATTTCACAAGCACAGTTGAGCTTGTTCTAAACTGACAGAATGCCATGAGATCCAGCTCCAACACCAGAATAACGAGTCTTGCTGACAGTCAAAATGATGTAGCCCAGGTTCATCCACTTCAAAACCGTGTTCACTATGGCCGCATCTCTACTAGAACTGCCACGTTGCCAGGGCAGTCCCAGAGCAGAGGAGGAGGTGTTTAACCAGCTGTTCTGTAAGAGCAGTAGCACAGGAGTGCACAGTAGCACAGTTTTGGGCCATGACAATTCACCTCCCAGACAATCGCCTTGCAGGATCTAAAGGTAAGCCTGGGCCAGGAACCATTCTTTGGAAGCGGCTTCAGCGCAGCATCCTTCTTCTTTGGTGCAAGATATTCTGTGTGAGGGAACACAAGACTCAAGGACTGTACTCAAGGCTGGAGAGTGAGCCCTGATGGAGATTAATGCAACTGGGATCTGTTGAGAAAGAAGCTGCATGCATGTCCGGAGTGCTGTCACCTCGTTGCTGGAAGGCCTCAGGCTGTCAGGAAGTGAACACACCTGCCAGATTCAGGCAGCTCAGTTCTCCAAGAAAGTGTGGCCGGGTCAGTGGAGCACTTGTCTCAAATAATTACCTGGGTTATATGGGATTATTGTGCTCTGCTGATGTGATGTCCCTGGCCCTGTCCTTGGTTGGCATTTAGCTCAGGTGCAGTGACTTGTGTTCCCTGCTGCCATGTAAGATGCCCTTGGCCCTGCGATAGATGGGTCTTAGAAACCACAGGAGTGGGAACACTGAATGAGCTAAATAATTCTATTTTCATCCAAGAAATTAAAGCAGAAATGTTTTGTCAGGCTTGGTTGCACAAAACAGATTCCATCTCCAGAAGCCACACAGAGCAGGTATGTGCTTCCAGCAGCATTTAAACCCTGATCTTGTGGTCATCATTCTGGAATTAGTAGGTCAATCATTTAAGATGCCTGCTATTATATTAGTTTATGTTTTTAGGTTAGAAGAGGAGCAGTATTAAACCTATGAAAATGCTGATCCCCTCGAGAAACTGACTCATGAGGTATTTTAGCTTCTATTGTCATGAAAAGATGTATTAAACAATATTAAACAGTCATCAGTTGACCTCTTAGACTTGAGGTCTTCCTCAGGATGTGCTGGATTTAGTTACATACCACGTTACCTTTCTCTTTACATGTATGAAAAACATCTCTTTGTACAGGAGCCAAATATAAATTACTACTTGAGTAGTATTTTGTTTATTTCTGAACAAGCCTAGTTCTACAGCATCAAAGCATTCTTAATCATGTATTTCATGTTTTTCTCTGAACATCCTTCACTACAGATTACATGACTCACTACTTTTAAAACAAAGCTATTCTAGAGTAAAATAAGAATTGAAAACTGTACAAAGATACAGTTCATAGAATCATAGAATGGTTTGGGTTGGAAGAGACATTAAAGAACATCTGGTTCCAGCCGCCTGTTGTGGGCGGGGACACCTTCCACTA
>VYZQ01057662.1:10248-29726 GCA_013400655.1 Mystacornis crossleyi | reverse complement strand
CACAACTGATTTTACTCTGTTTGCAAGATAAGAAGGTAGAAAAGGTACAGCCTAAATTGTATCCTGGAAACAAGGGTGCAGTCAAATTTTCATTTCATAAGAGGGTTGAGCTGTCTTATAAACGGGAATTGGAAATGCCTTTTGAGTAGCAAGGAAGCCAAAACCTTCAGTATTTATTACAACAGGAAGACAATTTCTTTTTACCAGTAACAGTTTAACCCCAAACACAGCAGGGTCTCAGGAAAAGTTGAGCAAAGTTAGTAGGAAGAGGACTGACAGCATAACCCCTGAGCAACCACGAGTAATAAATGCAAGAACAATGACCCCCACTACATGATTAATTTCCCAGCAGTGTTCCCAAGTAAGTTAATGATGTTACAGTGCAATTAAACCACATTGTCTACATCATGTGTTTCTCCCCAGATACAAACAAGCTATTATTAAGTAGGGAAAGCAATTAAAGTTATAATACCTCTAAATTATGCAGTTGTTTTCCAGGAAACACTTACTATGTACATTAAGGAAAACATTTTTTAAAATCCTTAATTAGTGAAAATTTGGTGCTCTAAGGTAATAATCCATCCTAGGAAACTACCTCCGTAAAAAAAAAAGGAATGGAATTGTAGCAAATGTTCCACTTTGAAAAAGAAATATCTCTAATTTTTATAAATTTCAGCTAAAATTGCTGTGTCCTCATATTTAATCTCAAAATATTTACATTTATGGACAGAATATGCTAGCCTTGAAGACATCTCAGATTGGACATACTGTATTTCAGTGCAAATAGGAAGGAAGGCGTTTGAATGGATGTGTTCTGTGGCACAGAGTTTGGCTTGCTGTACAGTTTGCAAATCACTGAACATTTTCATACAGTAATTGCTGACCATAACTAATAAGCAACACTATGATAAAAAGCTAGGAAGGGAATCTTAAGTAATATTTTCTTGTAAACCCATAAAATTTTAAAATTTATTTTGCCCTCTACAGCAACAAGCAGTTTTAGCAGGTAATTTCTGTACTTGTATTATCTTTCAGAAACTTGCCTTGTTTTTCCATCTGATAGCAACATAATAATTTGGTAATAAAACAATTCTTTTAACAGCTATGCCTATTACATCCAAAGAAAGGGGGGGGGTGGGGGGAAAGCCAAACATGAAACCCATCATTCTACCTGCCATAAAGCTCATACTACTTCACTGCAAACATTCCCTGCAAATAAAGTCACTAAAAAAAGAATTTTTTCCCTTTCCTTGGGAAAACAAGATCTTTGTTACCAACATAACTCTAATATCTGTGTTTAAACCCAGCTGCAGAACATTACTCCAATACATAAAAACTCTTAAGACACGCAAAATCTACAAAGATACAGTCTCAAAGTTATGGCATCACAAAACGTTTATTCCCACAGGAATCATGACATTGATGGATGCCCTACTATTTTGCTGTAAAATATTTCAAAAGATCCTTGCTCTGAGTATTATATATATATATAGTTAACATTAATATACCACTAATATATGAGCCAAGCATTAGTTTTCCCACAGTTCATGAAGGTACAACTGCTCATGTATAAATCAAGTCCAGTTGCAACTTTATCTTCTAAGACAGCAGTGAGCACGCGCAAGTTACTGTTATTATCAGGCAGGCAAACTCTTATTGTCAGTCAGACACACAAATATGATCAAAAATAAATTACTTGAAAACAACCAATTTAATTTATATGTAAGCTGGATCAAGGCCAAGTGCACAGAAGAATGAAAGAATGAATTATGTGTTGAGGTAGTTTTCTCTTGCTGCATTTTAAATAAGAGATACTTCCATGGAAGAGCAGCAGATGTGTGCACAGCTCTGTAACTCACAATACTGGAACAGTCCCAGTAAAGAAGAGTAATTGCCTCTTGTACACGAGTTTCTCTCTATGCTTGTATGGTCTTTCAGTGTTCTGGGACAAAGTAGCTGAAGCACTATAAAAAAACCCTCCATGATATTATAAATGTTGAATAGGCAAAATGAATAGATGCAGAGCACATGGAATAGTACAACTCACGAGGGTTATCATGTCATCCCTTTACAATTTCTACTGAATAGATAGTACATGATGAATAGGCTACAACAGTCAATTAGGGGCTGGGTGAGCTGCAGAGATATGGATCTACAACACATCAAAATGCGTCCTAAATATAATGACAACATTCCTCTCACTCATGATTAATTTTCTGTTTACATTTCACAGCTTTTAAAAGTTAGTAAAAACATTAAAGTAACATCACCTTTTTGATGACAACGATGCAAACTTTTAAATCAGCATGGGCTACCAGGAGAGGAATAGAAAAAATACCAGCTTTTTAAATTTGATTTTAACAGTTAAGTTCTGTGCATTTTCTAAAGAATGAAGTTTAGCAGTGCAACAAATCACCTGCTGTAACTTCAGGCAGCAGAAAATAANTTCTTTCTAATTAGAGAACAGAAAGCTCTCCGCTCCTGTATGTACAAGAATGTACATGCTGTACATGGCAGGACCTGGTCCACTGTGTCATTTTTAGGAATATGTTAATATTCCTAAATATTAATATGCTCGGGTTATTTAAAGAGGGACAAACAGGGCATGAAGCTATTAATGCAGACATCACCCGTCCCCTCCTTGAATGGGTAAGTACAACACTGGGATTACTATCAGTCAGAACCTTAGAGCCAGATCCCATAACTATGAAGGGAAGTACACAGAATGTCAAGCAACATCCTCAGCAGTAAGAGTTTATGTGATTGAGGATTCAAAAGAGCAAACAGTCTTTATCCAATGCCTACAAACAACAGTCAGAAATAACAGTCTGAAAACAACTATTAAAATGAAAAATAAGATGGAAAGGTATTCCTAGAGGACATAATCCATGGCTCACAGTCCCTCTTGTCTGGAAGTTTTCAGTTACACATAAGGGGATCTAACATTCTAAGAGAAATTTACAAGATTTTTTTTCAGGCTATCCCAATCCAAAATATATTTTTATATGGGACAGAATATCCAATAAGTTTTTCTTATGCATGTATACACATTGCCATAGAAAATTATTATCATATATTCAATATATGGCTTGAATTCAGTCTTCAGGTACTGTGCTGTATAGAGCAGTGATAGACACACTTTGCTTTTCTAGTATCCTTTCTGTATGATCCTCCCAGACACTTTTCTGTTGGCATTCTGCAATTACACTTATTCTTCTCCTCCACCAGATCTCAAATTTTTATGCCTTTCCCCAGAACTGTTATGAATATAAGTCATTTACAGTTTTAGCCAAACCTTTTCCTGCTCAACTATATTTTTTTGATTCTCTCTTTTTATATCCTCCTTTTTAAATTTAAAGTACGGATTGACTAATTCAAAAGATTGAGGCAAAATATGAGCCAAGGCAAAATGTAGTCGAGTGGGTTTTAACCCAACTGATAGCTGCGAGATTCTTCTTAAAAGATCTCTATTTTTTCCTATTGCACTCTGCCAGAGTTGGTAGGGATAAGACAGAGAAATTCCAAAAGGAGCAGAGACTGAAAAGCATATAGATTCAGATTTTTTTCTTAATTTTCTAAGATTTTTATCATATTTTGAAAACGAAACTTATAGCAAAAATAGAATAGATTTTAGTATACAATCGTAACTTTCTTATTGATTTAGAATACAGACTACTGAAGTTATGCTGTATTATGCACGCTAAGAATTTTTAAAATGCTAAGAAATAAAAATGAACTTTGAAATGTCTTTCAAAGGGTGTTTCTCTTCAATGGAAGATTGAAAATCTAGGGTTATAATTGGAAAAGAAATCATATTCTCCCTTGCTGATAAAAAAATTTTGATGGTTGCAACATTTTCAGAGAAAAATTCTATAAACTGACTAGACTATAGAGATTTTATCATTGTCTTTCTTTCTTTCTAAGATTGAAGATTATAGAAAGTTTCAAAGGTTCATTATAGCAAAACACAATTTCATACACACTTATATACTGATTTATACAAAAAATGAAGGTTTTATGCACAGCAAAAGTTCTTGTACTCTTGACAATACATATACATTTAGCCATATATGATCACTTGGCTTCAAAGCAGGTTATTAAACAACCTGGAATTCCATGTAAAGCATCACTTTAAGATGTCTTTAATTAGCAAGCACATGGAAAGGTAAGATAAACTAGTTTCATATACAGAAATTTGAATCCATTGTAAGTACAGTGTGACTTCTGTCCTCTTTATATAGATATTCAATACAAGATCCAGTGAGGGAAAGAGCACTCCTGGAAGCTGGTAATCAGCCAAACTAGAAGCATGAGCAGTAAAAAATACCTTCCTTAAAAAGCAGTTCAAAAAAATTTTAGTCTCAGTGATGTGAGGAACATTTCAGTGGGGTGCTGCATTTCCCCCAAAAGTAATCACAGCTGGTATGCTCAGAGATCAGGCAAAACTTCTGCAAAGCTAAGAAGACGCTGGATGATTTCCCAGAATGAGCAGCTCACCATATTCCATATGCCAGCAGAAGAGCCTGCACGAGCTGTAGCAGAACCTATCTCTCAAACAACGTCTGTTGCGTGAAGCCAAACAGCCTGATCGGGGATTCAGCTGAGGGACAAAGAGAACATTCAGCTTCCAGCACCTCCATGGCATGAGCGTTACTTGCACACGTAGGACTACCCTGGGTCTGAGTAGGCCAACCCAGTGTTCAGCCACTGTGCACAGCCCCTTGGACTTTGGCAAATCATGGCACCGCTGTGCTCGTATAGAAGCTAAAGGACACGGGGAGTTATAGAACAGGACCGTGCATTTCTTAGCACTGTCTCAAGGGAAGGTGTCAAGAGGATGGAACCAGGCTCATCTCAGTGGTGCCAAGCAATAGGACGGGAGGTAACAGGCAAAAATTGATGCACATGAAGTTCCACCTGAACACAAGGAAGAATTTCTTTAATGCGCCTGTGACCGAGCACTGGAACAAACTGCCTAGAGAAGTTGTGAAGTCTCCCTCACCGGAGATATCCAAGAACTGTCTGGGTGCAATCCTGTGCCATGTGCTCTAGAACGACCCTGCTTGAGCAGGGAGGTTGGAGCAGATGACCCACTGGGTCCAACCTTACCAATTCCTTGATTTAGTAAATAAGAAGGGGAGAAAAAGATGAAATAAACAAAACTGTTGCTTAGTCTCTATATCAGGCACATCAGATTACATGTACAGCACTTCTTATCTTCCAAAAAATTTCAGAAAGCATAAATACAGAAAATGTAATTTTAAGAAGATATAGTGGTGTGTTATCATTCTAGATGTTTAAAGAATTCTTACAAGTATAAAAGTATTTCGGCTGATGACTTAAAGCATTTTAATGTATCTCAATTTAACTATTTTTTTAATTATCTCAGATTGTACTTTAAAATACTGGAGTACTTTAAAGCACTTGTTCCCAAAGTATTACATTTATGGCACTGCAGTATTTCTACAATATTATGCCATTTCTCTGAGTGACACACGTTTTACGCAAGAATGAAATTTAAGAAAATGGAGGGATTTGTATGTTACGTGTAGTGTGTAGCTGGTGCCTCGCCCGCCTTCTGAAAGGGAAGGATTAAAGCAGTAAACTACAACTCATTTCATTCATAATAAAAACTGTGTAGAAGAAAACATTATGTCCTAAATGATTACAAAAGCCTATTTAATGAAATGCATATTTTTGAAGACTCAGAGGTACTGTAATATTTGCACTATTATTTAAGAACCATTAAGTACGATTGTGACAGTAATGCTATTAAACATTTTATAGTCTGCTCAGTGCAGGTTTATTTTCCACATCAACTTTCACTCTTTTACAATATTGTTCTAATAATTCAACATCTAAGCAATGTCTCATTTCAACAGATTAAGGTTAGCAGGACATTTTTCTGGAAAGGGATAAAAAACAGTTTTCTGGCAAAAAGCCTACCTCATCTACATCAATGAAAGTCGTTTAAAATAATTTGCTGTCTCTAGGTCTCTCTAACCTTGCAAGGAAAATTTTAAGTGTGTCAGAGGCAAATTTACATAAATGCAATAAAAGTTTCAAACCTTGGATTTGTACTTCCCAAAGTACCTTTTTGCCATTAACATTTGGGTTTAATGGCAGCAAGAAATGAAGCCTTTGTTCCAGCTATTTGAAGTAACAGCATCTCCTTACAGTTCTTTAGATGAAAATATTCATTAGCTAAATGAACTCAGAATATGAAAGTGACTTAAAGGCAAGAAGAAGAAAGTCTAATCTTGATCATAGTGTGGCAAGCATCCCCCAGGTGGGCTCTAGTGAGATGCTGATGCAGAATTCATAGCTAACTGTACCATGAGGGTATGATGCTACTCCTTGGAGCTGATGTGGATGCACTTTTGACCCCAGGCAAACATCACAGGCTGAATAAAATGGCTGTCATAGGTTCAGAATCTACTTCGACAGCTAGAAGCATGCTGTTCTTAATTTTGGATAAACAAATTGCCTTGATAAACTCTGTAGATCGTATCATATTTCCAAGTCTACAGCTGGTCATAAAGATGAGATCTGGATTTTTTACCTTTGATGTCTGTCTTTCTAAAACAACTCTGATAGAAATGGCCTTCAACTACAGTCGAGATCTAAATCTTCCCCAAGTTTATGGTCGTTCAGTTATTCCAGTCAATAAAAGTACTTTCTCTTTAAAACCAAAATAATTTTTAGGCTATATATTGTGTCATGAAATTTGGCCAGAAACAGACAAAAAATGCTAAGTACCTGTATATCAGTGTCTACACGAGTTCTGGTGGCAGGAAGTATTGAACAAAATATATTTCCCACTGTGAAGGAATGCATTTCTCTGCAAAGCTAAATGTTTTTCATTTGACCTATATGCTTGTTATGATGGCAAACATTATCAAATGTACCAAGGACGGATTTGAACAAATAGAATAATTTTTGGTGAGAAAGGGATATGAAAAACATATCTCAATTATTGGCAAGTAAACAGTGATTTAAAGCAAGTGTAATGCATTAGTAAGAGCAATAAGCACCTTTGGGATAGCTACCACACAGCACTTCTCTGTCTTGAGACTAGATGACAAAATAGTCTCGATTCATTTTGCAAGCTTGATTCATGTTACATGTTATGTTCCTACACACTGATCATTCTGGCACTCATCTAAAACACAAGATAATCCATAATAATCAACTGACAATTAATACTCCACACATAATAAAAAAAAAAGAGTTATTTCTGTTAAGATGCTTAGCATTATTCAATAATCCTCCCAAGACTTCATTTCAGTCACTTTATCCTTGCAAATCCAAAAGATTATTTAAGGTTTCTTTCTGCCATTTTCAAACACGTCCATTGTGCGTTCCTGCTCTAACATGGCACTCTGTGCATTTTTTAAAATTAATCCTATAAAATAGCATTACCTTGTGTGAGAAAGTTTTAAGACGTGAAAAATACTTAAGAAAAAAATATGAGTCTTCAAAAGCTGAAAAAGAAGTTTGTTAGATCTTATATTGCAGATTTTCCCATGATGTTTATAAGAGTAACACAAATTATCTTTTTGGTTTTATGGTTTCTCAAAAAAATTTAAGAATTTAAGTAAAGCTACCCTGAATTCAAAGAAAAACTTTGTAATTTTTTAGAGAGATGTAACACCTTACACTATTATACTGTACACTTAATAGAAAAAATCCATAAAAATCCCAAATCTACAGAGTGGGTGTAACACATAAAAGATCTTAAACTTGAACTTATGAATTATAAACAGTTTTGGTTTCCATGTTCAGTGGTTACCAGTAAAAGTAATATGACAGCAATTTTCTAAACATAGCATGGATAACTACTAAAATAAGTTGTGCTTTAAAAGACAAATTTTTATCAAGTTTACTTATATTTTACTTTATACAAACTTTTCATGGCTCAATCTTACTTTAAAAGTCTAGGTATTAACGAAACATATGACAAACCTCCATTTGTGGTGAGTTCTATCAAGAATCTTAAAAATAATAACAAATAAACTTCCTGGGCTTTAAAATACAGTTTGTGTATCTTGCTGGTCATTATCAGCCTTTGCTGAGATGGAGATAAGTCCTGGCACCGAAAAACACAGTGAGTAGCTGCCCAGGTAGGAAAGATGAAATGTCCAGACTTTCTTTTTTTTTTTTTTCAATAACTTTTTTCCTCCCTAAATTACTGTGAAAAGCAGGTAATGGAAAGAGCACATCAAGAATCTAAACATAGAAAGGACATTTCTAAGACAAAAAAAAACCCTTGTGTACAAGTTTTTGCATATATAAGGACTTTTTTTTTCCCCATAGGCTACCTCAAAAATTTGTCTCTTTTCTCCCAAACACTGATCAGTCTAATAAACAGTGCCTATAAAGCCTCCTGCACCCTCAGGCCACCACGACCACAATAAAAATATTTGAAGAGGAAAGAAATGAACACAAAGACTGAAAAATTTCTTTTCCAACTTTCAGCAACTAGTTCTTTCCCCTTCTTTTCATTAATTACAATTCTTATTACAGGTTTTTCATTTGGCAGCTGGTACTTCAGTGAAGTACTGGAAAATACTCCTGGTTCCCCAGTGTGATGTCACAGCTGTTGACTGAAGAAATAGAATATTTGACCACGTTGATCCAAAATCCTAAACTTTTCAACTATTAGGAAACTCTTTTATAGTTTTCTTTTACAATCCTTCTTCTCTCAGCCTTCCTTTGTCTAATCTTATTTCTATTTTATTCTTATTTCTTTGCCTCTTCATTTATAATAACCTGCTCTCTCGTCACCTGCCATTTTCTGCTTTTTGTTTATTTTCTATCTCTAGTAATCAATCTTCCTTCCTTCCAGCCCTCAGTTCTGCAGGGAGATAAGATATATGTGAATATATAGAGAAAAACTTTGGTTTCATTGAAGTTGATTACACAGCTCTCACTGACATCAGCAGAGACAGGATTTTAGTCGTGTACTGATATTTGATATGAAACTTCCAAATAGTTTTCCCCCTTGTTTGCTTTGGATATGGATTTTTGACAAATGAATTACTTCAGAAGAGGTAAACTGCATCCCCTATTCATGATGGTAAAAATCATCTGATATCCACACATAATATGACACATTTCTGAATGCCCTATCCTTTAGAAATTACACTCTTAAAACTTTTGGAGCTGTAACTATTTTTGTCCTTCCCTGAAAGGGACCTCCTCTCTCATGTGACCTCTCCTCCCACTGCATCCAGTTAGGAAACAGCAAACTCTACCCCTGATTCCAGGCTGCTGAAGTGGATGTCACATAAAGAGGTCATAACACAAGGGCCATTAGAAAACTGTTTTCCCTGCATCTGTACCACCATCTCCCAGACCCAGGTATTATTTTGGCGGGAGGGGGNNGGGGGGGAGGGGGGTTGCCTTTTTATAGTTAGCTATCAGATATTTATCATTTTAGTTACTAAATGCTTTTCTTTATAAGTGCATAAATGTGTTTCATGTTAGAGTCCAATCTCACTCATTAAAATTTAAGCCATATTTCCCTCATCATTTGAGCTTGTCTAGATTCCTGCTGGTGGAACAGTGCAGTTCTTTGGAATTTTCTGTTGCAATGTAAGCAACTGACTCTTTTTAACTATCCTGTCATTTTTCTAACTTTCTTCTGGCACTGATACCCCACCATAGACACACGAAACATTTGTCCTTACAGATTGCTGCTTTATTCAAACAGCTGCTTCTCATGCACTAAATATAAGGTGGATGATAGAAAAAGACTTCGTGAAGCCATATTTCAGGATGAAAGTTTTATGGCTTTAGTGTTGCTTACAAATCAATTCCTCTGAGTTGGGCTACCATTAGTAGCTTTTAAGATTGCTTAGAGCTGTGTCATTCACTGCTGCTTTGACACGTTAATGCATTAATGGTAAGTGCAGGCTGACATAACTTCTCTGAAGTACTATTACAGTAATTACCAGGAGTCTCCAATATGACATGCAAAGTTAAGAAAGGTGACAAAATAGTATGTAGATACTCATACACTCTTAAAGCATTCATTCAACACTGACAGCTCATAATTAAGAAACTACAAAAACATTGAGGCAGGATGGTCTGCTGTGTACAGTGTCAGAGAAAACAAGCGTGAATGAGAAAGGCAATTATGTGAAAATGATGACTGGTGCTATCAGGCAATTCCATTTCAGTAAAAAGAGGTTAAGATGATTGGTAAAAAGTACTCAGTTGGCTCACTTCAGTTCTTTCATTGAGAAAAATGTTAAAATCTCATTAGAGCTTTGTAAAATGATGTAAATTTGCAAAGTCATTTAGAAGAGAGCAGATGGTAGCAATGAAACCTAAGTCTGTGTTTAGAACCTTTGAAGCTTGGAACAAAATGCATTTCTGGATTTCTTCAATCACCACAGATGTGTCCAAAAGTAAATTAGTGAGATCATGGAACATTATCTGGAAAAGAGGTCTTTACCATTACAAATCATATTACTTGTATTCTCTCTCAATCAGGTTTAATGTCCGAAGATAAGCATTACTCTGATATACAAATTAAGAATGCTGAACATTACCTCCTTCCATCTAAAGGAGGAGGATGCTGAAAAATCCTGAACATTACCTCCTTTCATCTCCCACATGCACTGTTTCATAAACTGGTTCAGTAGATCAAGTACTTTAATATCAGAAATTCTCAGCTGTCCTTCTTTCACTTGGAACTAGGGACCATCATTGACATTTCATTGCCTCATGATCTGCTGACTGAAGTGCTCTGTAGGTGTAATTCCTTGGAAACATCTTTGTGATGTTGTGGGACAGATGGGATTACTTTGAGCAAACAAGCTTCTGGCTTGAGGCTGCACGCAGGTATCCTTGGGATTCTGAAGGCTTTACCAAACATTTAAACATCACGCCTAAAATGATGAAATCACTGTTCTTAGAGAGACGTAGCCACATCAAATTTCTGTAGGTCGTTCACTTTTGGTAGACATGTGAAAGCAAATGTACAACCATGTGACATGAACTCAAAAAATTAAACCTTCTAAAGACCGCACAATACATTTGAAGCTACTCAAGGGGACTGGGGTTTTTTGCTTGCATATAAAGAGGTGAACAGTGGTATTAACCTTTTCACAGGGTTTATTTTATGTTGTTGAAACACTTCACTTCCTGCCAAAAACCCAGCTGGAACAGACTATTATTTCCTTCGCATCCCAGTCTGCAAATGTCAAGAAGCAGCCTTCCTTAAACTCATATTTGATATTTGTATTATAACCACTTTCAGCACATAAATAGTTAACTCTTTTAGGAAAACATATTTTCACATCACCATACCTAAAGCTAAATCAGTGTTTTGCAAGAACAAGAGCTGATTAAGGACATCAACATTTGGATGTTAATTGTCTACAACCATGAACTACTTCTATATTTAGCCAAAGACACATTTTAAATCACTGCAGTTTATTTTATAAACTGAAAGGAACGGCAAGAATATGGGTGATATTTTAACTGATTCATAAATATTTAAAAGTCTGCTGATTTTCAATCATATCTTTCCGCAATCTGTTTTTCATAAATACTCAATTTAGTGACAGGCTATTTTCAGCAAGATAGCACAATTCTCATTCTACTAGGAAAAAAAATTAAAATAACAGAAAATCTTTAAGACTAGGAAGTTCCGTAGCATGATTTATTACCTAAAAAGTACTAATGTATTTCATAAGCATGTTAAAACTGTATTTCTGTTGCTCCCATTCAGAAATTCTACTTTTTACCTGGCCAGTTTGATATATGGTTCTTCGTATGTCTCAAGTTTTTCACTGTTGTCATGAATACAAAGCTGATCTGACATCAATATTTATTTTTATTCTTTCCAGGCAAGAATACTTGAACTTTAATAATAAATATATAACAATAAATAATACACTTCTTGGGGAAAAAAAAAAAAACAGAGGGCCTTTTGGTGGGAAAAAAATTAAAAGAAAAGTTTTCTCTGCTCTTTCTACAGCATAGAAAAATTTTATTTTTAAATGTAAACTAATTCCATAGACACCATTTTATCTGTTAAGAACCATCAGCCAGTTTAGGCCAACCAATGTCAGACATCAACTATGATATGCTGGAACTTTCAAACCCTACATATGAATATAGAAATACGTGCATTTATAAATATAGATGTTTTGTTGGATATTCCTTTCCCCCACCATAACTGGATGTTTCTGAACAGCCAGATATTTGAACCATAAGATGATAACCAGTGGTGTTTCTCTAGAAATGAAATGCTTTGTAGCCACACTCAGTGCACTCAGTCCCCTGATAACTGGAAGCTGGCCCTAATGCGATGCACTGTAACAATACAGTATTGACTATTGCTCTTCACTCACTGAACATGCTATCTTAACCTCTGTGCAATGACCAAATTGTAATCCCATCACTAGGGATGTAGGCCTGTAAACAAAGCTGCTTTCAAGAAATTTAATAGTTGAATATTGTAAACGTACCCGTTTCACAGGCCTACTGTTCCCCAGAACTAAATCAGCAAGAGCAAAAGCCTCCAAAGTGCTCTTTCCAACATCACTGAAAGTATTTAAAATAAAATACTTCAGATGATGTCATGCTGTGATGACAAAGACTCATATAATACAGAGTTATTAATTATATTTATGTACATCAATAGCAACTCAATAGTTGCTCCTCAAAACTAACCAAAGTTCCTTTGGGAAGAAAATGCATTTTCAGGAGAAGTGAAAAACAAGTACCCAAAACAAGACAATACTTGCTTACCGCAAATTAGGTTGCTTTCTTAACAGACATAGTTGAAGGAGATCTTAAATTTACTTAATTACACCAGGCTATTTAGAAATCATAAGGACTTCCTTCTTCATAAGAAATGAAGGACGTAAAAGCAAAATTATGTATAGCTCTGTACAACACATAGAAGAATTAACTACTTTCTTAACATGGATCACTTTAATATGAAGATTTAGGTTAAAGCAAATCCAGTTGATGGGGGAAAGGTAGCTATGAAGTGTCATGCTAATGTTTTTTGATTTTTTTTTTTTTTAAGTTGGGGAAGAAGACGAGAAAATCCATCAGAAATACAGAGGTTGTATCCAAGTTCAGTTGAACGACTTCAAGTTAGAAAATCCAAAACGAAACAAAAGCCTTTGAATTATACAGCACTGAAATACATCAAAATGAACAGAAGATGCTCACCAAAAACATACACACACTGTGTTCAATTAAACACAGAAAGCAATTCCAGCATGTCATAGGAGAATAAACAAGTGTAGAAACAGCTATTAAAGATTTACATAGGCATTTTAGGCTGTAGATTATGCTCAGAGAGTGCAATGTTAGGAAACAGATGACCACAAATACTGTACTACTGTAGTGTAAAAGTATGTTAAAATGTAACAAATAACATTGCACAGAGATGGATAATGTTGAAAACAACTTTAGAAAATCTAATGTAAAAAGTGTTGGTAGATGATTTAACGTGTTCTGCATGAATGAAAAACAGTTTCAACTCTACACATTTAAGAAGGATTCAGATGTATCACTTCTGGAGTTAGTACAAACATTTTTGTTGAGTTTTCTCTCAACAATAGCAATTTATTTTTAATGCAGTTTTAGGAATGGTATTGTAATGTGTTGTTTTCCATAGCACACCATAAATCTTCATAGCAGCCAGGATGTGTTGGGCCCTAGACTACTCATTCAGCGAAGGCAAAGATTTATGAACTGCAAACAGATAAACATGTTTTTTAATTTTCAAATTATGAATTCTGACATCACAGAACATAAACCTTTGACATAAAAATCCATCTATCAGGATCTAATCTAAAATCTTAGACACAAGACAGTAGAAGGAATAGTTCACTCCATTTCTAGCAATCCTTTATTTCACAAGAACAAATCTCAAACCAGTAAAAACTACTGTGAAAACCTAAAGCCACTAGTAAATAATCCCCAGGAAAAAAGAAGGAAAGGTTTCCCTCCCTGCTTCCCCTGGGGGGAGGGGGCCCTGGGGTGGATGCATGGCGGGGCATGGGGTTTCCCTCCCTCTGCTGCCTGGTCACATGCACTCAGATCCTGTCCCCATTGGCGTTTTCATGTTCCCCTGCCCCGGGGTTTTTCACAGGGGTCGTCAGTCTGGTCCAGGCCCCTGTGCCGTGAGGCTGAGAGAAAAATAAAGAATATTGATGAACATCCATGAAAATATTGCCTCCTTGATTCTTCCACAGGCGAAGGCTGCCTTCAGGGAAGGTTGCGGAGACCCCCCTGCAAGAGATGGTAGGAGAATGCGAGCATTTTGACAATCCCCTGGAGCCCCTGAAGACAGCTTAAGAGAAACAGCGAAGATTTCGAAAAATCCTCAGGAACCCAGTGATTACTTTTGTTTAGCTGTTCTCTCTTGGACTATGGAAAATCCGTGGGAAGAATCATGGCTTTCCAAGCCTGAAAAGGACATTTATCTCAAACTCAAAAAGATCCTTGAACAACAATATCTAAATTTTAGCTTTACTCAGGCAAAAAAGGAGCTAAGACACTTCCTGGCCTGGCTCTTTAAAANGACACAAAGGAAGATGTGTTCATCCATAAAACTGCGATCAAGAAGAACAACCCCCAAAAATTAATCCCTAGCTTAGGAGATGGAGAAACTGTGGTTTTTAACATAATTCAAGGGAAGAATGGTCCAAAGGCAGCCAGCATTACCAGGTTTCATGGAGCTCCTGTAAAAAGCATTCAATATTCTCCAGATCACGGTGATGCCAAACAATATCCTCATTACAAACTACCCCTACAGCCTTCCTTCCCCCATCCTATCTTTCCCTTTTGTTATCCTCAGTTTATGTTTCCACAGGTTCCTACCCCGTTTCTCCCTCCATGGTTGGCCACCCAAAACCATGCCTTTCCATACCCTTCAACTCTATTCCGTCAAAATTCCCAAATACATAGCAGGGGGTAAGAGGAGGGGGGAAGGGAAGGAAAGGAAAGAATTCACTATCTTTCTTTGAAGTTCCAACAGGCACAGTATACCTGTATTACACTGCTAACATCCAGCAAAAAACAAATGCCTATGGAAGAGACACTCTCCTGACCCAGTTTCCTGATACCAGCTCTGGAATGCTCCAGAAAAAATCTGCTCGGACACCAGGGACTCAGGGGGTGTAGCTTGTGTTCTTTTGAAATTGTTTTTGTCATTTCTTAATTAAAACAAAACAGTGAGGTGTTGGCGTTTCCCCCACACACACCGCTTCACGTGGGGAGAGGGGGCCCTGGGGTGGACGCATGGCGGGGCACGGGGTTTCCCTCCCTCTGCTCCCTGGTCATATGTACCCAAATCCTGTCCCCATTGGCTTTGTCATGTTCACCTGCCCCGGGAATACTGGGGTTTTTCACAGGGGTCGTCAGTCTGGTCCAGACCCCCGTGCGGTGAGGCTGGGAGAAAAATAAAGAATATCGATGAACATCCATGAAAATACTGTCTCCTTGATTCTTCCACGGGCCAAGGCTGCCTTCAGGGAAGGTTGCAGGGAGCCTACCGCAACAGAAAGGATATACTACGGAGTTTTTTTCTTTGTATTAAGTAAATACAATAACCGTGAGCACTACCTTTGTCTGGAAGCTTCTTTGCAGGAGCAAGACATTTATATAATGCCTAATGTACTGCATTCCTCTTTCATAAAGGTTTCATAAGTATGAAGCAAAATAAACAGAATGACTGAAGCAACAGCCTTGGGGAAACAAGTAAATAGAGCTCATTTCATATGCAAAAACAATAATGAGGAATGATCAGTTACTGCAGTTCTAATAACAAACAACAGATGGTTCGTAACAGAAACTTAAATAACACTCTGCAATTCAGGTGAGAAATCCACACCAGGAACAGGAATATTTTCTGCCACTCCCCTAGATTTTCATTTTGCTCTGGAAGTACAAAGCAAGTGCCACATCATCTTGGTCTTACCCACAGTATTTTCTTACTGCACATGGGCATTGCTGTGATTTGGAATAACTGGAATGGTCCCCAAGGCTCCCTGCTTTCTCAGCCAGCACACACACAAAAGGCACCAAAAGCTAATAAAATAACAAAAATAACTTTGAAAATGGATGGAGTCTCAAGTTATATTTAACAAAATTCACATATCTGCACCTTTCTACATGATCATTGTACTGAAATACACCTCAGCAGAATCTGAGAATAGGGAAGTATTTGCTTCAGGTTTCTGGCAGAAGCAAAACAGTTTGTCACTGTGGAAATCTAAGTTATATACATAGATTTTCTGCCACACTCCTTCCCTGCCTAACTTTTACCTCATACCTACAGGGAAGACAATGTATCTATCTCACAATACCATCAGATTTAATGTTTGAAACAGTATCTAGATATTTTTTTCATATTAGAATATGAGGAAGAATGTGTTACAAACTTGAGGAGGATAAGAGTTTTGCCTTGTGTCTAAAAGCAGTTGAACAAATTGGTTAAGCATATCTTTAGAAAAAGCAATTCTATGTAAAATTTAAAAAAAAATAAAACATCTTTCTTCATTCACATTCCAAAGCCTTGAGCCAGAGAAACAAAGGACACCTTTTCGACTAATGGACAAGTATCATGCACAATTTCTTTCAAATACATTGGGGTTTATACCATACTTAAAATCATAAATCACAGTATTATCTTTTCTTATGAATATACGAAGCAAGTGGAAGATTCATAATCTTAACACATACCTCCTCTAGCAGAAGTGACACAGCCAGAACCAAGTATTTATGTCTGACTATGGTATAACTGCAGTAGAGACAAACACTGAAAGAGCTCGGACTTGGCAATCTGCCTACGTGTTTGTGACCATCCCTATTCCTAAACACAGGGTGGGCACAGAAACCTAGCCCCAAACTCTGGGAATCCTGAGTCTCAAGCAGAATTAGCGGTAGCTTTTCCTGTGGTACTAAAATATCACAAGGCATCAGCTGGGCTTCTGCATTAACTTCACTAGGTTGTTCTTTAAAGTAAATAAAATGGGTAATTTTAGACACTCAAAATTCATCTGATTTTGCAAAGCAGCTTGCACAGCTACATTGCACTTTACTGAACTGGGATAACAACCTTTATCATTATAGTGCAATAGATGGAATAAATTGAAACAAAGATTCCTAAACAAAGGCTCCAGAATACCCATAGTATATTTCTACATATAATTTCAGACATTTAATAACATTTTCCTACTTTTATCTTTGCACATTCTTGATTACAAAGGTACCTTTTCCAGCTCTATGTTTATCAGTTTATATAAAAGCTACAGTTGCTTAAGAGTAGAAAAACACATTCAAAATGAAGATAAATGCAAAGATGCATAAACAGGCATGTAGAGAACTGCAAAATAGCTTCCTAGCTGTAGTTTGTAGCTCACCCGTGTGCTGAGAAGCAATGGAAACAACCTGTGCTCCTATCAACCTGCTCATGATTTCAAATATGAAATACCAGCATGTGAATCTGAGTTAGTTAGAGATATGTCATTACTATACAAAACACAAAACAAGTATCTGTATATACGAATGAAACATCAAATACTGAAGGTGTTTGCACGCTACTAAAACACACGTGCACACACACACACATATTTGTTTTCTCATGCACCTGAATACATCTATAGAGAAAGCCATTAACTGATGTGTGTCTCCTGCTAATGCAAACCATGAAGTAGCTAAAATTCAACATTTGGAAATTACATCTTGGTGACCAAAACATAACCTCGTCCATTCAGAAAAAAACATGAATGTTACTTCTCTAGGTCACAAAAAATGGGGTTATATGACAGAGCATGGACAACATAACTTGAGAATGCATTTGAGATATGGGAAATTTTAAATATTTCATGTAATTGCATTCCAAGAGATCCTGAAAACCACATGGAAACAATAAACATATAAATGATTGTCTTAAAGAATTTTTGTCTTTTTACTATTTGTCAAGGACAAAAATGTTTTATTTCTTTTGGAGGAAAGCAATCTCCAAGAGCTGTAAATGAAATGAAAGCTACCTGTCAGTTTACATGACAAATATACATGTTACTTGCCACATATCTTGCCAAGAATTTTCAGCAGACCCTAAATATTTGATGCTTTTCTAGGCCTCCTTGCAATGCTGATGTTGCATTAGATCTCAGGTTGCATGTGCCCATACATGAGAATATAACTCCTGCATAGCAAAGAGGACAATTCCTGAGCCTTCCATGCATATAACTGGGTGTCTCTCTGGAGATCAGGGTGGACAAGTGATGAGTCTGTGACAGCAGCCAGGCTATGCCAAGTGCTGGGCTCCTCAGCGTGAGCAGCTCAGGGCACATGGAGAAGGCACAGTACTTGCAGAACTGTCACCCACACAGAGAAGAAGCTCACAGGGAATTTAGGAATATTCAGAGTTAAGCAGTGACTCTGAGCAAAGATTTTGCAGGACTGCAATTATGACATTAGCTGCTTTCATTTGAGACAGGCCATCTTTAAATACCTCAATCCTTTGGCAGCTCTTGGAGATGTGCGTGAGGTCTGCTATGATCATCCTGCCTTTGATTAAAAGAAAGAGACTAAGTTACCCAAGTTCTAATTATTTTTTAAGGGGGCTTTTTGGGAATCTTTTCAAAGATCATTAACACATTTTCTCAGTATTGGACATGACAATTAGAGAGACTATTTCAATAGTTAATCAAGCAGTGTAAAATAGTAATGGATAAAATTCACATATAATTCCACATAGACTTTCATAACAGAGTTTAATTGAGCTTTAAGTGACTTGAAACACTTCAGTTGGTTCCCTTCATAAAAGTAAAGTTCATTCATTCAGAATTCTTATGTAAGGGTGCTTCTGAAAAACACCACTTTAAAACATTATTTCTACTAGCAATTGTTTACAACTTTATGTGAAATCAGAACAGGTTTTATTCCGTTGCATTTCAAGAGGTCTATGTATTCTTATGGGGTTTTTCCTAACAATATATTAATGGAAATATAAGATGAAAGTTGCAACTTAATCCCCTGAATAAATGTAAAATAAAATGTCTCTTCTGGTGTAGAAGTGTTGGTGAACCTATGAGAAAGGTTTTCCTGTACGTTCATAAAAGACCTGTGTTTGTACTTTTTTTTAAAAAAGATACCTTATTTGGAGAAACCCAAAAGATTCAGATAAAAACATTAGAGTTTTGACATTTCTTACCTCTACTTGGATAAAAGTCTCTTTAGTAAAATGGAAATTTCTGAGTAAACACTGCAAGAAGTGGTTCTTCATTTTAAAAGTACATTATATGATTAATGAGATTTCTAAATGTGGAATTAAGAAACTCTAAGCGTAAGAAAATGTCTCTGGACTTAAAGAAACTGAAGCTTCTTCAATTTTCTATCCTACATATTGTGTGAAAATTCCACATATTCACATTACAGTAATACTCTTATCAAAACTGTGCTTTTAGTCAGTTCTGGAGAGCAAAAAAAAA
>VYZQ01057661.1:10782-33642 GCA_013400655.1 Mystacornis crossleyi | reverse complement strand
GCCCGGGTGGGTCCGCGAGCAGCCGAGCCTCGGCCTCGGCCCCGGTCCCGGGGGACGGCGCTTCGCACCCCGCCCGCCCCTCCCGCCCGTGAGGGGCGCGCACGGCGTGCGCCCCGGCGGCAGGAAGGGCTCCCCTCATGCCCGTCGCCAGCAAGGCGCTCAACGGAGCCTTTGCCTAAATTCAGGGGCAGCAGACATTGACCGCTTTTGCCTAGTTTTGTGTAATTTGATTCTAAACTCCTTTTGCCCCCACCACGCAGCTCTCCATGGAGACCCATCACTTTCCACCCCGGCCCTTGTCAGCAAAAGAATGAGTAAATGAGGAGTTGACCAAAAAGCTTTAGCTGCACATCTAGCATCAGCATGAAATGCAGAAGCAACAGGTAAATACGTCCCGCTAAAAGTCGAATTTTGCCATAACTTCTGCTGCTTTACCTACTGTTAGTGGTGTCAAAGGTGATTGCTGTGCCTTAGGGGAAAGCAGAGCAATCCAGTGCGGTGAGGAAAGCCATCTGTGCCGTTAACGGGAAGTTAAGAAGTTGCAAGAATTCCTTCTAGAAGTTGGTTGTGTAAAATGAAAAGCAAAACATACAAACAAACAAAAATCACGTGTTACAGCTCAAATAAAAAACACGTTTAGACTCCACAGAAGGCAAATGCAGCTGGCTTTTGGTCTCTGCTAAGCTCAATAGCTGCTTGAAATGTATGCTGCATGGGTAGGTATTCTCAGCTGCCTCCAAATAGTATTTTTGATTGGTTGTTTCACTTTATAGGGGAAAAAAGTTACCATAAACTGGTCTTTTTTCGGTGTTTTTTTTTTTTTTGTTGTTGTTGTTGTTTTTGTTGTTGTTGTTTTTGTTTGTTTGTTTGTTTGGTTTGGTTTGGTTTTTGGTTTTTTTTTTTTGTGTCTGAGCCAACTAACAGTAAGCAAAATCAGAGGGACCCAGTGAAAACAAGATGAATTGATTAGGAAGAGGGGAGTTTTTCAGGCCTGCAAACTGATATTTGCCTGATAATTAGGTGACCTTAAAATGCATTTCAAGGGAAGCTTTGTTTTCCAAATAAATAACAACATATGTACTAATTTACAGTGTAATTAGTTAATAGGTCAAATCCTGAAGCCTTTTCACAGCCAAAACTCTCCTTACAACTGATCGGGAAGTGCTGCAAAATGTGCTTTATAAGCTCCTGTGCAAATACTAGATATAAATTCTGGTTGTATTTTTGTTATAAAAAGTCAAAATGTACAGGCAAGATGCAAAAATACACAGACAGTTAGTGTGAATACAGTTACATCACAAAATACATAAATGGATAACAAGCAGGAATAAGGTAAAAAGATACGGCGTGTGAATGTGCTTACTTTAAAACTGTGAATTGCTCTAACTTTTCAATATGCTGAAATTTTTGGTCCCTTTAGACAAAATTCTGCTTCTCTTATTCCCATGTATAATCTTACTAAAAAGACAAAAACACTGTTTTTGACAGTAAGATAAGGAGAATTTGGCCTTTTCAACACAAACTGCAAAGGGTAAAGGCATTTTTAGAAATGCCAATTGAGAAAGACTTTAATATGTTTGACTTTATCACCAGCCAAAGAAAAAAGGACATTTCTACTAATTCTCTACATATGAATACAAGGCAAGCTAAAGTCAACATGGAGCTGCAACAAATTTCTTTAGTTCATTTTATGTTTTGTTTTTATCGTTTCAATAGTTAAAGTAAAAATATAGGAGGAAGTTCTCTATGTTTAAGTTTGGGGAAAGTGCACTATAAAATAGAGCCCCTACTGGTGTTCATTAGTTTTAACAAAGAGTCTGGTCATAGGTTAATACTGGTAGATGATATTGTAGCCCACCACATGCTAACTGTCGTCAGAGTAAGACTAATGCAGGGAAGCCTATGTCTAAGAGAATAAAAATTAAAGGAACAAAACAATTCTTTCATACCGCAGTTAGTTTGCAAAGAGAATAATATTGTATCCACATGTACCTTACAAAAGACTATTTTCTTAATCACAAAGCCATCAAAACTCTGCAAAATAGTTTTTATTTTACAGAACATATGATACAGGAGGTGTTATAAGCTATGCATTTGTAAAATTGGAAGAAATAGTATCTTCAAACTTGATAAAAAGAAAAATGAAAAGAAACATTCAATTTGCTCCAGTAAAACTGCGTTACTTATCTGAAAGGTCGAAGCCTTTTGGCATTTCAAGAGTCTTGCGCAGAATCACAAATGTAAAGCATGTGGGTAATTTGTAAAATATAACAGTGATTCAGGCCATCTCAGTGACATGAGAAAAAAAATAACAGAAAATGAGGTAAAGAATATGTTCCCATCAATCCTTCCCGACTGAGGTGAATCAGCCTAATTTTGTTGAAATCAACAGAAATTTGTCAATTTCCTTTTGTTTAGTACTCCCTGACGTTAATTTTACAGAACTGTTCCATCAGTCTCTTACGGACTGGTAGGGCAAGGGTTCTCCCAGACCCCACCACAGGCTGACTTTTCATTTCTTCAGTATACCAAGATCATTCATGATCACTGATAACAAACCATAGACATCTCAAGCCATCTTTTGAAGACATCGGTGATTCTTCAACTTCCGGACCCCTTACCCCGTGGTTTTTTTTAAATCTGTGCTGCAGTTACTGTCTTACCTTGCATAAGCAAGGGCAGAATCCTTGCTTCCCTCAGAGCTTCATTTAATTCACTGTCTTTTAAGAGTGATTTATTTATGGGGATTAAGGTAAGTATAGACAGATCATTCTATTGAATTCAAAATATCGGCTTCTAGCACTATAAACACCACATCAGTCAGAGACTTTCCTTGGTTTGTTTTTTCTCTTTACTTAATCATTTAGCTGTAAAAGCTTATACAAGTTTATACATACAAAAGTGTTTTAAGAGTACCTCACCTTTGCATTATATACAAGATTTCCTCCCATAATTGTTACCAAAAAACTGCAAACCTTTAATCCTTTTCACAAAGATACAGTTATTAATCATTTTTTGCATATGCTTTATAGATAACTATTGATGATGCCATTAATTTTTAAAAAATCTTTAAGTATATATGTTTCACATTTTTACAAAGAAAAACTCAAGAAAACTTAAGAAAAAATTCTGGATGAATGGAAAAAGCTATTCTGTTTTGAATGGTGCTTACTACATTAAGGCCACATATCAGATGTCTGTCGAGATTAGAAACAGAAACTCGTGTCTTCCTGTTTCTGGGGTGCTTTGCAAATGTTATCTCAGTATAAATAAACTTGTTTAAAAGAAGACTGAACTAAATATCTTCTGATGTGCAAGATATATGTGAACCAACGCTGCAAGTTTTCTCTGCCTAAGCATCAATCAAAGGAAGTTTTTTCCCTTTTAGAAAGTGTTGTATTCCCTATCTCTTCTACTGAACAGTGAATTTCCACTGTCTGTTAGCTCACAAACTCTGAACACTTAAGTCTGTAATTCTATACTGTTATTTACATGCTCAAAATGAAAGGTTTATTTAAAACGTATGTATTTAAGACCACTTCAAACAACTTCTCTTTAGCAGCTCTTACTACAGAGCAAATCTTACAGTTACATCTCAACTCAGTAGTACAATCGGATGACCTGCTGAGTAAGATATGTGTCGAACTGTTGTGAGCTTAATACCTCTACTGGTTTAAAGTGTATCAACTTTAAAAGGGCAAAGTTAAGACCATAGCAGCTCAGTGTTCTTATGCCACACCACTACTTCATATGATTCAACTGAATTTAGGTAATTCAGTGAAATTTACTCCCAAGTTAAAGTTGTTGCCTTGTGAGTTACTTCTCAAAGTCACATTGATTAAGATATTTGTGGTTAGTATTCAAAAGCTAAAAATATACTTTCAACACACTATTTACCCTATTTATTTAGAATGTTTGTCTAAGTCGTGGCTTAAATAGAATAGGCTTTCACAGCTCTTTTATTATATCCTTTTAATTTAGTAATTCCTTTTTCAGAAAAAAAAAAAGATGCTTGACAGTTATTTACATTTTGACAGAAAGTTCAGCCTGTACAATGGAAGGTAGTAAAATAATCTACTCTAGCTGGAACCACTTTAAAGACAGAAAGGCACTCTCTATGAACCTGAGTTCCACACAACCTCCCAAGCTAAAGTTTTCCCTCAAAGCGGAGCTTCCTCAGATTTCAAAACTGAATCATTTAACAAGCGAATATGTCACCTGATCAGTTATAGGGAACAGGCTACTCCAGAATGATCAACAAACAGTTCCCATTTTGAACACCTTAAAAGACCAAGTCTTCAAATTTGAAACCTGCAAGTCATCTCTTGGAGGAAAAAAAAAATTGTTTATTTCCAAGAATCACAGAATCATTTAGGTTGAAAAAGACCTCTGAGATCACCAAGTCAAACCTTTGCCTTTGTAGAGTGTAAAAAAGATGCTATGGCAGAGGGTCCTTATGGAGAATAATTCACATTGTTGATTAACATTGCATGATTCTTCTTGAAATTTAAAATTACATTTTAAAATGATACAATAATCCTCTTTTAGAACGCATCCTCAAAATAAAAATAATTTAGAACTGTAGTATAATTTATAAATGTATATGAGCACATGAAAACATTAACTACTGAAAAAAAGTAATAATGGAAAATACCCTTAAAATGAGCTTAATGGAACTGAATTTTCAGACTGGAAGGAAGACTTTCCCCAAAATAAAAATAATGAAACTTAACTCCTCCACTAAACTGTAAGAACAGGTTAGAAGAGCAAAGAAATTCTGCATAACCAAAAATGGTGGAAATGCTTCCTGTAGGAAAATTATCTCACTTGTAGCATTTTTATTTAAAAAAAAACCATAAAACCTCTTCCAATTTACATCAGACACAAAATCAGGGGATTTGATGAGGTGACATCATGCTTTCTCTACCCACATATCCCCTCACATTTAAAGGAAGTGGGCACAGCCGGCAGGAATACAAACCTTATAAGAGAAGAAAATTTTTGGTAGGAACTGCAAACGTCTGGGACTGAGTACAAAATGGAGCATTTATGATGAAACCAGAATTATTGGCAACTACGTTAGTTTATTAGTAAATGTTAGGTAGATGTCTGCTAGTTTAAATTAGTAAGTTTAAAATATTCTGTAAGTCTGTTATCCCAGCCCTACTAGTCAGCCAGTCTGTTTCAGAATTTATTCTGATTTTATGCAGAGAAATGGACAAATCATGTCAAGAATTATATTGTGAGTTAAAAATACTTTCCATTGCTTACATACACAGTTTAGATGCTAAGTGGTATTACCATCATAATCTCTTTACAGCACTTTCTCTTCCGAAAAAAAAATCAACCCCCCTATTTTTTCAGTCAATGAATCAGTATACCTTAGAAGCCTATAAATTTCAAAAAAGAATGAAGAATGTACGACTGGGAATGATAATATGAAAGGCAATGCAGGCAAATACGGTATGACATGAAATATGGCTCCGAGAGATGTTTAAATAACTGAGTAAGTTCTAGAGTTTCAGACAGTTAAACTGCAGTATAATCTTCAGTTTATCAGTATAGATGCATTATTATTTTTATTATGGAACAACTTCTCTATTATACTACTAACTGACACCGAGAAGAAGACAACAGGGAGGAGAATGGATCCAGGACCAGGAGAAGCCAGAGGTGAATGAAAATTGATCAAGGAAACAAAGTCAAGTAAAACAAGAAAGGATACGGAGAAGATAATGAGATTCCACTTCAAAAGCTTTAAGTAAATCAAAGGGAGCAGTCCATGCAGCGAGGTAATTTCTTTTCTGTTTTGTAAGGTGAGGCATACAAATAGCCTTGCTTTCTGAAACACATCTTTTTTTTGTGTGTAGATTTAAAGAGAGCATTCAATAACAGAGCTAAACAAAGACAATCATTGATTTCTAGATACCAGCCTTCAGCTTCTTACCTATCTGCAAGCACTGAAGATATCATGAAACCCTAGAAATTAAGTTAACTAGTCTCCTACTCATTATTCATTTAGATGACAGTGTGAATGCCCTATTTGCACTTTCCCTTGCCACAGAAGAGAAAGACTTCATTATAGCTACCAGATAAAAAGCAAACATTGTAGAAATGATTTATTTTCTCCTATCTAAAGGATTTATTCATAAGAACTGCTGTGTGGTAGCCTGCAGAACAGGCTGCCTTGCTCTTTTAGCCTCTGTAACTGGGAAACCCATTAAGACCACATGAGTTGTCAAAGCATACGGTATGTTACATACCGTATGAGTACTGTCCACAGGCACTCGCTTTGAAGGCAGGCCAATGGCAAACAGTGGCACCCAGGAGACCAGCTAAAATATAGAGAAATCAAGGTGACAGCACATAAAACACAAGTTGTGCAAGACCTCTGTTATACAGGCAAAAAGCCAAGAACACATGGCTAAAGGGTTTCCAAGCTACTCTCTAGAAGTCTTTTGCTTGAATAGAGGTGGGAAAAAAAATACCGGCATCATATGAGATGTTCTAAGTTTTGCTTCATAATTCTTAATCTCTGCTTCACTCTCTCTCCCATCATGCTGAGACAGATAAGTGCAAAAGTTGGTGTATTTAAGCAAGATCAGGCAGTAGAAATAAACAAATTGACAAGCCACACAATGGTGATTATGTTCCTGGCCAAAACCAGGAAGTGTCAGTCAACAGAGAGCTCAAAGATCTCCATTGTGAAAGAGGCATCAATTTCTGTTTCCAGAGCTCCCTGAAGATTAAATGTGCTATATATCATTACTATCTAAAAAGTTCACTTATCAAGTAAAATGCTATGTGTTGTCAGAAAATTTTGGGATTACTTATAAATACTTTTTCTGAACCACCTGATGTAAATCTGGTGTACATGATTGCTCCTGCATTTTCTGCCAGTGTAAAAGCTTGTAGACCAAGGAATTTACCCCCATGCCTAGATAGCCATGTAAGCCTGATTCATGTCCAATATGAAGGAAAAAGTGTTCCATGTATTCAAAGTAAATACTACTGTGTGACACCTGAGACTGATACTGTATCACTGAAAAAACTAGAAGGAATGGCTATCCTGCCAAAAAAGACTAGCAGTTGTTCAGATAATAAGAAATACATGAAGTAATTTTCCTATGAGTAGAAATACTTCTGACAGAACATCAAAGTAATAGCTTCTTACTAATCCACTTATGTTGCACTGAACCCTACTTTTAAAGGTCCTAATATCATAGTTTTTCTACAGTTTGAATTTACTTGCATGATTGAAAGGTAAAAAAGCATATTTTCATCTTCATTTTTGGTGAAGAAAAGCACATAGACACAAACTAGTGATCTGTTGAAAGCTACACAAATTGAGTTTAAAATTACATCCATGATTCTATGATCTCTCACTTCCCAGCTGGTGTTCTGGATGGCAGACCCAGTTATTTTAATACTTATGCTAGGTAAGATAATATCAATCCAAGAAATCATAAATTCAGTCATTTCATAAACAAGTAAGATCATCTGCACTTTTCCCTCTCATCTCTTACCTTAATTTTGATGTGAAGGAAAGGAGAGGAGCAGGCTCTAGAAGCATATTATTAGGGATGGCTGATTTAACAAGATCAGTGTCAGTGTGACAGTTTTTCAGAGGTAATGAAACTGGGTTAATCTTTTGCACAAACTTTTTGTACAAATCTTTCATAAACACACTCAGAAGATGGGCTCAAAGGGAAGACAGCATATTTTAAACAAAACCTATCTGACCTGTGCTGCTTAAAAGAAAAGAAGAATATACTTTAACACATAGCAGTTATCCACAAAAGGTAAATACTTGTAGAAAACAGATCAGAGAATGCTCGTGGGTTGTTTTTTGCTTCAGGAAACCTGTGTTTGGTATTTGCACATTGGTGCCAAAGCAGCACCTCCAGTTTCATTCTAAATGTAGCAAGATTTCTTTGTACTGTACTTATCCCCTCATTCATCAGTCTGCACATATTAGAAGAAAGTCTTCCTTTGATCTTTGGAAATAAAGATATCCCTTCTGGAAAAGTATTTCAAATGCAAAAAGGAGCCAAAGAAATAATTTTTGCAAAGCAATGAAGAAACCTGGATGTGGATGGAGAGATGGAGGCTTTAAAATACAATTGGTGAGGTGCCAAATTCAAAAAGTGGGGTCCCTTGCCTGGTTAAAAAGCTACCTTCTTTGTAACCAGGTGTTCTAGCACAAAAAGCCTCTTACTAATACAGGCTGGGGTCTTTAAAGGCAAACACACAGGTAGGACTCTGCCCATTTAATCAAAATCCTAACTTCAGCTTCAAACCATTTGTTGCTCAGGGGCAAACTGAGCATTCAAATTTAGCATAGTTCTGAAAAAGGAAGATAAATATAGTTGTTTATACTTCATTTACCCCATGATAGCTATTGCTTCTATTTCACAATCTGTGTAAAAGCATCGTTGTTACTGCCTATTTTCCGCTTGATATTTATAAAAAGATCAGTTTTGATTCCTTCTTGATTTGAGGTCATGAAGATTAGAGTGCCTTAAGAAACATATGTAGTTTCACAAGCTAGGAGGACCATATAGTTTTTACTCTCTTTTGGTATGACTTCTAGAGAAAAAGTGATGAAGGCACAACAAAAGCAAACAAGGATATAGTCTGACTGGAAGAAATTATTTGGAAATTGGCCAAATAACAAGCTCTCCCTCTAACTGACCCTCCTGACCTATGAAATGGCTATCAGTAGTGGAAATGCCACAAAAGAGCAAGTTATTCCTCCTCTTCTCCATTTTGACCAATGAAAAAGCTAGTGAGAATGACCACTGCTTCGTTCTGAAAAACAAAGTACTTAGAGGGCAAAATCTTCCTCTACTTTTAGGTATTGCAGAACGTAGTGCATTAAACTGTTCAGTCCTCAGTACACAGAGGGTCAGCTGCACTTGTTGAACAAGCAAAGCACAAATGTGCAGTTCAGATATGGCTGGCAGTGGAGCGTCATCTTGCCCATCATAATTTTTCCCAGCTTACTTTTCTTCTTTTTTAAACACTTTCCACAATACAAAATCAAGTGGCTCTTCTGTTAAGAAGCATGATTAACATATACAAGAAAAACTGATGAATGAACAAAGAGACAACTAAAAATATAAAGAAAAAAAGAAAGGAAGAAAAAAAAAGGGAAAAAAAGAAAGAAAAAGAAGTGAGACAACATCCTTTCCCTTTAAAGGCTATGAATACTGCAAGGTTTCTGTGGTGATTCTCTAGCATACCAGCTTTCAGCTTGAGGGCTGCTGAAGTTTTGCTCCTGCTCTAGTAACCCACAGAGCTTTGCAAAAGACGTTCTATTTTAAAGCATTTAGGACATTGTGTCAAACTTCTGTATGTTCTGTTCTAAAGAAAAGTTTCTCTTTAAAGAAATTAATCTCACTCCCAACTTTCAAATGATTGATTTAAAATTCCTAACATCAATCAGTAGGTTGTATTGTTTATATTCCTACTATCCATCAGTAGTCTGTCTAATTTAAGAATAATAATTGCTGTCATACTTTCTAGACAAATATATATACCCATCATAGAAAATCAGCAGTCAATAATAATGTTTTAGGTGTCCTGGGGCTTGATCTTGAAAAAAATTATCTCCTTTTGTTTTACTGAGTATTCAAATACAAATAGTGTGTTTTAATAGCTCAGTGGAGACAGTCATATATTAAGTTGAGATAGCCTCCCAATTTACCAATTACAAAATTTTTAGAGGAATTTTGAAGCATTTCCAATTTTATATACAGTGAAAAAGAATGATCTGTCTTTTTTGGTGGTAACATAGCTATCTCTTTTAAGCACACTTGACACGTTCACAAGAGGGTACAGGTGACTGCATATTTCAAAGTTCTTTTCAGGTATCTTTTCAAGATAAGAGTGCTTTTTCTCATCTATGTCTGGGATGAAAATAATGTTCCTGCATTGTATAAATCTCTTTCAAAATATGTTTGATTTCTAGAATATCTAGCCTTAACTTCTGAAAAAACATCTATGTGAAGCAATGTGTTTTAAGAAAACAGGGAGTAGCCACAGAACTACTTCAGAGGACAAGGCAGATAAAATGACTGAGAATAACTAACTCTGCTAGAGGGAGCTCTTCAGCCACATATTTACTCAAGTGAACGTTAAAAGAATTTGCAGTCTACTTACTGTTGTAGTCAAAGTTAGTTGAAACTTGGAGCTAGCAACTTAAACAGTAGTAATAGCTAGAGCAGACAGAGCCTGTATGTCATGGCATATGACCCACAGCAACCAGATTTCAACATGCCAAACAGCTAACCACAGGATCAGCCGAAGCCAACCTAAGACTATGTGATATTGTACAAAAAGATGACCTCTTAACAACCGCTTAGTTAAAAAAAAACAGAAAACAAACCAAACCAGTAGAGAACCAAGAAGATCCTGGATCCTAATATTACTATGGGTCCAACCTATCCCCTGATGGATGGGAAACTTAAATGCTAAGAGCATAATTGTCCAGCAATTTATTTGTTTGGAATCCATCATCAGAAACACCCAGCCTGAGCTTCAACGCTATTGATAAAAACAGCTTTCAGCTTTTTGATTCAGTGAAAATGTGGTATTGAACCCTGTTATGGTGGCTGGCATGTGTAAGTCCCATAACACTACATAGAATTACGCTATGTCAATTTGAACTTGAAATAGCATCATATGTTGCACATTGTCCTAAACACAACATCTAGGTTAGTAATGATCTGTGAAACATTAGTTTTTGCTTTGAACATTATTTTTTCAATCAAACTGGATGTTGGGGCTCCTCCGCCCTGGGGGGATGGGCCCTGGGGGCCAGAGCATGGTCCACGGGGTTTCCAGACTCCCTGATGCTATCCTGTTCCCTGTTGGCCATTGGTGTCCCTCTTCCCCAGAGGCTGGGTCGGCCCCGGTGCCCCGGCCGACCCAGCGTGGGAGTGGCGAGCAAAAGTGAAGCTGAAAGCAGCGAAGCAATGGCAGCAGCACAAGGGCTGAAACAGACCTGCAAAAGGAGACAATAAAGCCATCACAACAGAAGTTCTGGGGACTGTAAAATGGTATAATTTCAAACAAAATTATGGTTTTATAACTAGATGTGACACCAAGAAAGACATATTCGTTCATCATACTGCCACTGAAAAAAACAACCCTTGAAAATTAATCCCTACCTTAGCAGATGGAGAGATGGTGGAGTTTAAGATAATTCAGGAAAAAAAGGGGTTACAGGCTGCTAACGTGACTGGCCCTGGGGGTGTGCCAGTCCAAGGCAGTGATTATGCACTGAANGCTGTCCTGTTCGCTGTTGGCCATTGGTGTCCCTCTGCCCCGGAGGCTGGGGTGTTCCCATGATTCCTAAGCCTGTGTGGTCAGTCTGCGCTGAGCTCAAGCCATGTGCGGCTGGAGGAATGAACATCTGAAAACATCCATGAAAATATCATTTCCTTGATTCTTCCACAGGCCAAGGCTGCCTTCAGGGAAGGTTGCGTAGACCCCACCACAACAACTGGAATCTGCTCTTAACAGTTGTACCTTAAAATGATAGCTCCACTATGGATTCAAGAACACAGATAATGTTTTATAAAAAGATACAAACTTTCTTTCGTATTTTCAAGCCTAAATGTGAATAGAGAACATGCTTTTGTACAAGAAATGCAGTGAAAAGCCTGATAACTCTGTTAGGCAAAACATCCATTGCTTTTAGGGCAGACAGACAAAGCATATGAGCTCTGATAAGTTACGATTTTTACTCATGTGCTTTAAACTGGTGAAGAATTCAACTCCTTTTCTTGTTTAGGCCCATAAATTAGAGTAAAATTGTCTTGGTGCATTTCTTCTATTCATTCCTTGGTAAGTGTACTTCTTATCCACTGTTCAATTTGCTGCCTCCATACAGCTGTACTGCCGCGACCTCTCAGCGTCTGCTTTGCATTAGCAGGCTCTGGCTTTGCTAGCAGTCAAGGCAGCAAAAAAATTCTCTTGTGTGAAGCAGCCTCACTGCAAAATCTGTGTGAGGCAAGAAAATATTCTGACATTTTACCACGCTAAATGTTCTAGCCACCAAACTGTGCTGCTAGTAGAACTAGTTAAGGCTTATTTCAGAAGACTGAACGCTGCCCTGCTATGCACAGAGTGGCCTCTAAATGAAAGAAACTACAAAACTGTCTTAAGACCATCTTTTTTTCCTCACAAATGGAGAGAAAAAAGAAATTTCGTAATTAGTGCTTTTCCTTATTACTGCTTTTCCTTTTAGTTTATCTCATTACTGACTACTGTCTGAATCTCCCTCCCATATTCATATTACTGATCAGAAGATAGAGCTAAGTGTTAAAAATCAGAGGAAAAACCCTGACTATTACAATATATTAGTGACAGACTTCAGCTTCCTATGCCATACTTACAAATACACTTTACTCTAAAAATTCATTGTAGACAACTTACCACATGATTCCAGGACAAGCTTATTCCCATGAATAAGACAGCATATAAGCAGTTATGACGTAAATAAAAGTACAGCATAATTGAATTTTTCCCCCGCTTAAAAATGGGAAAATACAGACATTCTAATTTAGAAATTATTTAAATAGAGTATTTTTGCAAATAATTTGTTGTTAAAAATATCACAGAAAAAGATCAAAATAACCAGCTGAAACAATGGCCTCTTGAGTCTAAGCATCTTAACAGATGGTTTCTATTAAACTTCTATTGCTTCTTCAAGAAGAACTGCTTTAATGTGTACTACAGTTTTATTATTATTATTATTTTGAGAACATACCTACAGTATTTTAGAGATATAATATAAGGGCAAAACTATGCCAGAAATCTGACAGAAGCATTTCTTACAGCCCTAACATTTATGCTTTTTTTCTGCTGCTGATTTAGGTCACATTTTCATGTACTTTCTACTACTACTATTGGACTTGATGAACAATTGTGTTCAACAGGAGGCTCTTTCACCACAGTTCAGTTTCGTTTCAGTGTTTTCTCATGCTTTTCTTCAACAGCACATTTGAAGTAAAAGTGCTTTAAAATATTTTGTTTCCTTGGATTTTAAAAAGCACAAGTACTTAAGATGTACAAGAAGGCATCCAGCAACCCTAATGGAAACTTGTTGACGTAGAGTTTGATCCTGATCCCAGACAAGAAAGCTCTCATGACTTTAAATCCTTTGTAAGCATAAGAAAAACTATGTAATGTACTTATCTTGTATTATTTCACAGGAAATGCGTTCCAAAATGACTAGGTGAGGTAAGTCAGTATTGGTACATTGTATTCCAGGAAAATACACCCTTTCTTCTTCTAGAATAAGTACTATACAAAAGCAAAGATACATAGAAATATGGTAGACTTTAATATATTCAAAAGAGCAGTGGAAGCAAGGCAGTGGGAAGAAATGTAGCACACAGAGCACTCTTTGATTTCCCCTATTGTGCTGCTACAGTCAAATTAAGAACCATAGTATCTCTGAGTGATTCTAGGTATTAGCCAGCATTGACTGTATGTAAACTTCCATAATTTGTATTTGGGACTGCTCTCTGCNAGAAAGCTCTCATGACTTTAAATCCTTTGTAAGCATAAGAAAAACTATGTAATGTACTTATCTTGTATTATTTCACAGGAAATGCGTTCCAAAATGACTAGGTGAGGTAAGTCAGTATTGGTACATTGTATTCCAGGAAAATACACCCTTTCTTCTTCTAGAATAAGTACTATACAAAAGCAAAGATACATAGAAATATGGTAGACTTTAATATATTCAAAAGAGCAGTGGAAGCAAGGCAGTGGGAAGAAATGTAGCACACAGAGCACTCTTTGATTTCCCCTATTGTGCTGCTACAGTCAAATTAAGAACCATAGTATCTCTGAGTGATTCTAGGTATTAGCCAGCATTGACTGTATGTAAACTTCCATAATTTGTATTTGGGAGTGTTCTCTGCCTCTGCATGATTTCCCTTAGTTTTCAGATTCAGCTTGAAGAAACATTTTGGTGATTCTCCTCAGCAGATTCTGTAGTCATAAGCTTGAATGATGGGCCTTTTATTAACCTGTGACATCTTGAAGTCCTGATTCTTTCAAATGGCCTTCAGTTTCAACTGCTCATAGAAATGGTAGGTACTCTCTTTTTAGTAAATCTCTCTGTGTTTAATAACAAACAAATAAACAGAATGAATTTCTAAAAAGATGAGACTGCGGAATAAAGTTTTTAAATAAACAGAGTATAGTAGTTCAGAGTGTAAAGAGCAAGAAATAGAGTGTAGAGAGCACAAAATTTAGGACCAAAAATAATCACCTGTTACTCTAATGATCTCACCTTATCTAGTCTAACTGCAGGCAAGTATAATGATCTCACCAAAAGTCCACCTGCAAAAATATCATAGTTACTACTAGCATTACCTTTTTATGGGAACAGTTAATGACACTCATGTGAAAGGAACTCAAACTGAATTTCATTGGCATCTATTATTCTGGTTTTCCCAACCTCAGAATTATGCAATCAAGAATAGAAAAGAATTGTGCCAACAGAGTGCAGGCATATTTTCATGAGCCACAGTCTGGAGGGAAGTGAAATGTTTGCTGGAGGGGTCAGGTTCTCAAGCTCTCTAGGGGTAGTTATAAAACTTACCATCATCACCATCCTTTTGTTTTCTTACGCATTTACATTTTCCTCTGTGTCCTTCTAACTTTATGCCTCTGTTCCCCTCATGCTACAAGGAAGTGCGACTGGTCTCAGCAGTGGCTTAGTTAGGCTACTGAGCAGTTTCGTCATTTCTCCTTCGCAGTTCTCCATAAAAACTACTCAGAACAACCTTCCTGCTCTCCATTGCAGCATCCATTACCAGAGGGATTAAAGTAAGCATTTGAGACAGAATTCAGTACTGCTATCCTTTAATCGCTTTGGTTCGTGGGTAAACCTACAAGCCTCCAAAACACGTGGATACATTGTGGGCATGTATTCAACAGCAAAAGGAAATTGTGTATTTTCGGTGTGAATGTGTATTTTCGGTGTGAAAATCTATGAACAGATACAAACTTGCAGATGAATGTGGAAGTAAAAGTGCTGGAGCAGGTGACAAAAACAATTTACTGTTTTTATGGTAGATTTTTGTCTGAATTAATTGAATAGGAACATGGCATTGAATGATAACAGAGTAAGCTCACAGTAACTCTCTCTTACTCTCCAAAATATGGACAAGCACAACAGTCTGGAGGAAAGAAAAAATACAAAACAAAACAATAAATCTTGGTGCAATGGATAGGGTACTTACAAGAGAGAGCTAAAAGCCCTACAATATGATATCAAAACTAATTAGAGTCACTCAGCTCCACATGAGGATTTCTTAAAAATATCAGAGAGAATGCGTAACATTAAGCATAAAAACAAAATAGCCAAAGGGTATCTTAAAAAAAATGATGGAAAATAAATGCTATCAGAAAAAACAATAGAATACTACTTCTTTTGGGGACAATGCAAGACTGAACTTATGGAAGTTTTAAAGTCTAACAGAATTTTTAAAGATTATTTTAAGAAAAATTGGCCAAAATAAAACCACAGCAAAAACATGAAAGCAAACTCAAAATCAAAACTAATGTAAGAGTCTGGAAGCCATAGAACTAATATAGAAAATTAGATTCTTAGTAATAGCTAGAAAAAAAATAGCAGGTAGAATTAAAACTGTTACTAGCCCTCTAGCAGTAAAGATTACTTCTATTTAGCCATGCAGATCGTAGATTTTTTCATTAGCTTCAATATCTGTGGGATTAAGCACTGATTTTCACTATCCAAAAGCCCGGGCAATTCATGAGACAAAAATTAGGGAAGTGGCACTGAAGGATAGAGGGGGAAAAATGTTTGATTAAACAAACAAACAAAAGTCTGAGACTGAGACTCTGAATGAGATTGGTGCCCACATTGTGGTTCCAAACTTTTACGTACTTGGACATCTAGGAAGACTACTAGTTGTAGGCTGGTGGGCCTACTGAACAAGGGGCCAAGAGAGTCCACTGGTGGGACAATGCATCTCTAAGACTAGAGATCCTCCCCAGGTCAGGGAGACAGAAAGGGCTTCCCCCCAGGATGCTTTGCTTTGTTATGTTGATGTACCCCAGTTCTGCTTCCCCAGTTGGCCTGTTGGCCTCTCCGCCCCTTTATACCTAGATATAACCCTGCCCTAGAAGTTTCTCCCTTCCCTGTTCCCCCATTGGCCCTTGCTCCATTGCCGCTCCCTCAGTGCTTCCCTGTTTGTTCCTATGCCCTAGCCCCGTGTGTGTACCACCCCCATGCCCTCAGATCATTGATCCCTGATGCTCTCTCTGCCTCCACCCACCCCATATATAACCTGGACCTTCCCATGTTCTTGTTCTTCGTCCCTGGACCCCTTCATGGACATGGCTGGAATAAACCCCTCTCATGGAACTTTATACGAAGATTCTTCCTGCCTCTTTGCCGTCGACCCATCCTTGAAGCTATCTGATGTGTGCGAGTGTGTGTGAGTGTGTTGGCCCTGCAGAGCAGCTTTGTATAGGAGGTGCTTCTGGAAGTTTGCAGCACCCACCATCCACCCGCTGCAACATTAGTGTCTTCTGAACTATTTATTTATTTATATACGTTTTTATATACAGTGGGTCAACTGCAGTTAAACCCGGTCTAGTCCTTTTTCATGGCAGGGGTTTGAAAGTGGATGGTTATAACATCCCTTCCAAACCATAGCATTCTGTGGTCCTATGATTCTGTGACACTATGATTTTATGAAACAGACTTTATATGTTATCTCAATGACCAATTAATTGAATTTCTGTCCTAAAAAACCTTCTGTATCCCTTCACATGCAGGTATCATTCTTTTCATTCACTGCTATCGCCTGGGAGCTAATACTGCATCATATTTCTCCACAAGCGCCAGATTATAACATCCCCGTTCCCGGGGGGTCTGGATCCGGCTAGCTGAGCCCCGGGGGAACGGGGAGTTATGTGGGAACAAAGACAAAGGGCTGCGGACACTCTCTCCTGGGCAGGATTCTTGCAGGTGTTTACTGGATCATCGCCGACAGGAAAGAGCCCCCCGGGGGGGCTCTCTGTGGTGTTTTTATCTCCGAAAGGTGCAGGGGAGAAGACCAGGGCCGGGTTTCATTACGTAGCTAGGGAAGGAGCAGGGGCCTACTCTGGGGAGAGGTCTGGGCAGGGGATAGGGTTCATACAGAAATAATACCATTCAGTGCCATGCAAAACTAACTATTTGTGCATTACTACAAGAAAGTCTTAGTTTTACAACAGCAAGTGACTAGAATGGCTTATAATATGCACCCAGATCAGCCATTTTCATATACCAACATAAAGCTGAATTCTGGCACTTGGTGGTATCATTTCAAAACTGATTCATGTAGGAGAAACCTGGATTTGAAGATGTTTTATCTTGGAGAATTATTATTTTGATTTTCCTTACAAAAGTCGTTTTGCTTCATACAGTGGTTTTACTTTCTTTTTGGTGACGATAAAAGCTCATGTTTCTCAACTTCAGGTGACATGAAGGTGTGTTTAGAAAGATTCAGTTTTCATTTAATCCACAGTACAGGATCCCTAGTAAGCATAATGTGTTTGTTCATAGTCTGAGAAGAGGCATACCAAGAAATTTGGTTTCTTCTCAGTAAAAACTGAAGTTTCCAGCTCTGAGGTGGCAGGAACAATCTAGAGGTATGGCTTAATTGCACAGAAAGATATTTGCCTGAATTGCCATTTTTTCCTTTCAATCATAACAACTTCTTGAATTTGTGCCATGAAAGTTAGAGTGAACTCAATGTCCAGTTTTGTTCTGGACATATATTTGAAGCTTGTGTTAGATCGTGTTCAACAAAAACAAGGAGACCAAGAACAGTTTAAAATCCACTGAGAGCATGAATGTTTTCCCCTGGGCACACCCCCAAATGCAATAGTTTCAGTAGGTCTTAGTAAGTGGCTGTGAAAGGCATCTGGACCAGACAGACACAAAAAGGAAAACAGGATCTAACTATTCAGTCCAGAAGAAGAAATAGGATCCTTACCTTTGAGTGTGCAGGGAGATTTGTCTACCTGGACGTTATGAGGAGTGAATATGAGAACAGGAAGAAAAATGAAGAAAGAGTTACTAAAGTAAAAAAAAAAGAAAGAAATTGTTGAATGACTGAGGCAAGCAGACCTAATACTACAAGTGTCAAATAAATAAAAGTTGAGTAAAACACCCTGGAACAACAGAATTTGCCCCACAACCAGGTATGTAGAACTGGGACATATGCTTAGTGACAAACCTGCTCATGCAGCAGTAAGAGTGCATGCAGGTTGTCCTGTATATTTCCTAGGGAAAGGACTGGAAAGTCCTTCAGTATTATACTTAGGAATTTTGTCAAAAGACTAGGCCCTTTGGTTTCATTATACCATAACACAAACAGGATATTGATCAATTGTAACCCAAACACAAGACATGTCAGGGATCAGAGGGCAGGAAATATATCAGTTGTCTTCATTAGTTCTGCTAGGATTATCCTAGTAATGATTACAGTTTAGCACAATCGAATTGGAGATCCTATTGTGAGAAAGATACATTTTTTAAGGATTTCACATATACTGATAAGCATTGTCACAAAAGAGTACCACAGCCCCATTTGGGATCTTTAACTGTGGGGAACCTTTCATTAAAAAGGACTTTGGTTCCCATTTCTCATGAATAAACAGTCAATTCTAACTGGGATGCTGAGGGCATTCTCACCTACCATGGTAGCCGTCTTCAGAGAGTAGCTGTCTTTGAATCACATGGGAACCAATGAAATTAAGGGGATAAAAGTTCAAAACCAAAATAACAAAATCAAAATAGAAACAGAATCTTTTTATTACATATGGAAATTAAATGAAAGCTAAACATTGCAGACGTTCCTTTCCTAAGAGAAACTTTTCCTAAAAATCCATGTAATCCTTTTAGTTGAAAGCTCTGGGTCAGAATGCCCAGTTAAAACTCCCTAATAGAAGGTAGGACAATGCCATTAGCTCTTCTAATGAGATTTCTAGGTTAGTTCTGCTTACTTTTAGTTCCCCAAAACTTGTTTGCAGACATGCCCTTACCAAAAGAGACAAGCTGACTACTGTTGTTGTACCTAGTAAATTACAATACCAAGCTGTGTAATAGATGCAGACACTACTATTTTATTGTCATTGCAATTTGTCTTCAAAACAGGAGTACATGACACAGGAGATTGTTCTTAGTCTATAAATAATTTAAATAAATTAATCCAAGTTAGATTTATCTTTGCATGTTAAACTATGGTTATAATCCCTTTTGTTCAATTAGCATCAATGGCTAGAATTTGCATTCTATTCCCATTTATTGCAAGGTTCCAAGCAAGCATTGGCATAGGCACAGCATTTTACCACAAAACAAAACATGAGAAAGAAACCTTCTATATTTTTTTGTTCTGAGTATGTGTTGTCATAGGAGGAATGTTTGATAGCAAGCTGGTAAACAAAAACTTGTCAGTGCACAAAAAAATGAGAACAAATTAAGTATCTTGCTTTTCTCCCAGTATCCTCATCGATCTAAAGCAACTTGTGTGTTTGGCTTATTTATCAGTTTGGAACTCCCCTAGGTCTTCTAGAGTCTCACCAAGAGATACTGTTGACCAAAACTCAAGCCAAAAAAACATTTGTCCTTTCTGAAGCCAGATTTTAGTTTGCAAGCCAAAAGTCAGTTCTGAGTTTTAGTGTGTTTATCCAAGTACAACAAAAACCCCTCATCATGAAACACTCAACCAGCCCCAAGAGTAGACAATTACTTGGAACTAGTAACTGACTGAGATGTTACAGATGTCATGGAAAAGAAAACTAATATAATTTCTCTTTAGCAGTCATGGCAGTAGACAGTCTTTACCAGCATCTTTGTCACTGACACTCTAGTTACCTCCTGTGATACTTCAGGACATTACCATGCTAAATCTTGAAAAGCATTATTGGGTAATATTGCACCTACAACCGTGAGAACAATGGTTTACCAGTCTCTTAATAGGCAGCAAAGCAATTTTTTTTCTGAGCTATTTATAGTCAGTCTGGATCAGCAAGTGGTCAGACAATAATGAGGAAATCCTTAATCATTATTTATTTTGGTTATTTCTAACTGGATTTTATATATAGTATGGATTCTGTATATTGTATTGTTGTTATCTCCAGTCCTGTATGAAAAGCAAGCTCCAGAGAAAGGCATGGTAAAAAGCAGGGTCCATAACAAACTTAATTATTCCTTTCATTGCTACTTACAGAAAGTATGAATTTTTGAACTGTTCAGAGCATTTGGTGTTCCTACAGGTACTGAAATATCCCAGGGCAATAAGTTTATTCACATTTGATCTGTTCAAGTAAAAGTATTTTACTCAGCTAAATTAAACTGTTTAAGTATTTAATTTAAAATAAAAATTTGCTATTTAGTTAAGTAGGAAACGGAACAGTTCTAAAAGAAATATGTCCAGTAACCTACTAGAGTGAAGGAAGTCCATCTGTCATTTCATTTCACTGGGATTCCGCCCATGGCATATGACATGTGCGGAGGTAAATTGCACCATAAATCAACAGCAGAATGCTACAAACATCCTCAGAAAGGCCGAGGATATCTCACGGTTAAAAATTTAGGTAAGGTATGTAATTCAGTTGTGAGGTTTGTGCACTTACAATCTACCATTAGTTAACAAGTGGTGTCTGTGTCTAATATTAAAATGAATGTTAATGGTCAGAACTGTACCTGAAAATATAATGTTATATTAACTCACAACTTCCAGCTAATCCAAAACCCTGATATTCAATGAGATACAGTGTGTGCAGAGAGGAACCAAAATTAATAGATTCTGTGGGGCCTAGCAGTTTGGGCTTGGCATCAGAAATGCTAGAAAAGCCCAGCAGGAAAAGAAACCACAGCTGCAGCAGCTGCTGAAAAGGTGGCAGAGACTGTACTGCAACCTATGTTTGTTGAATCCTGATGCAGCCTGGTAAGCAGGAGAAGGTGTTCCAGCTGGACATTAATGAGTTCAAATTTTAATTTCGTTTCAGTAAGTGTACAACCGAGGTACATTACTTCTACTATGTCTAAGCAAAAAATGTGTCTGTGCTGGTTTTGGCTGGGGTAGAGTTCATTTCCATCATGGTGGCTGATACAGAGCGTGTTTTGGATTTGTGCTGAACACAAGGCTGATAACATAGGGATTTTTTTGTTATTGCTGAGCAGGGCTTGCACAGAGCCAAGGCCTTTTCTGATTTTTGCACTGCTACAATCGCGGGGAAGTTGGGGGTGCATGGAAAACTGGGAGGAGACACACCCAGGACAGGTGACCCCAACTGACCAAAGGGGTATTCCAGGCTATATGGCTTCATGCTATGTTACTAAAGTGGGGAGAAGAAGGAGAAAGAGGGGAGACATTTGGTGCGAGGTTGTTTGTCTTTCCAAGTAACTGTTGCATGTAATGGGGCCCTGCTCTCCTGGGGAAGGCTGAACACCTGCCTATCCATGGGAAGGGGTCAATTAATTCCTTGTTTTGCTTTGCTTGAGTGTATGGGTTTTGTTTTCCCTATCAAACTGTCTTCATCTCAACCCATGAGCTTTCTTCCTTCTACCCTTCCAATTCTCTCCTTGATACAGCTTGTGGGGGAATGAGCAAGTGGCTGGAAGGGGCCTGGTTGCTGGATGGGGATAAACCATGACAGTATCACAGTGCAATAATCGCAGGCCATACAGAATATCTGCAGAATCTACACTCTTCTATTGGATTTTGTTGTCAAGCTTACATAAACTAAAAGAAATTACACAAGAAATGAACTCTTCATTGCACGAAGAAGATGAGAATTCCTTACCATACTATAAACATTGATTAGGCTTACATATAAATGATTCACACATGGATTACAAAAGTGCTTTAGACTTCAAGAGAAATTGCCTGTGAGTTCTGCCTGCAGGATTGGAGCCTCAGAATTTCACAGACGAATACTGATGTATCTGCTGTTTTTATTTAGTTTGATTTTTTTAAAGCTGGAAACCATCCCAAAATGGGTTTCCATGTACAAAATCATCACCTGTATTCATTAACACTTTTACCACTATGTCTTAAAAAGAAACTATTTTAAATTAAAACTGCAAGTGTGAGAGAAATTATGGACAGACTCAACTGGCTTGGGCTAGGGTAGAGTTAATCTTCTTCATATAGTTTGTTTGGTTCTGTTTGTGATGAAAACAGCGCTGATAACACTCAGATGCTTTAGTTATTGCTGAACAGTGCTTATTCAGTGTAAAGGCCTTTTTTACTCCTCATACTGTCCTGCCAGCTAGTAGGCCGGTGTGCACAAGAATTTTGAGGGTTACTGAGTGGGGAAAACTGACTCCAACAGACCAAATGATGTTCATACTGCCAATGAATTAAACCATGACACAGGACCAGCAAAGATGCAAACATCTGAAGATATCCCTAAATATACAGTTTTTAGGGATATGCTAGTACAGCAGCCCTGTTTGAGATGGCTGTACCTCCAAAATTGCTGCCTTATATGTTTTTTCCTTCAACTCACACTTTCCAAAAACTGAGACGATTACAGGTGTCGTCCCACATCTCTAGTAGTCTATCTGTGTTCTTCCTTTACACATTAATATATCATCAACTCAGCAATATCCTGCTTAAACCTCTTCACTTAGCCTTACTGATTGTTTTCACTCTTAGATTCAGTGTCTATACACAAAGACTTTCAGGGCAGATATTATTTCTAATTTTTCTGAAGTTTCCCATACTATGAGGAAAAAATACTACTGGGTTATTTTCAAGAAGGAAAGACAAATTTGCTGACTACACTGCTTATAACAGGTAAGGA